>VYZX01012210.1:15747-25747 GCA_013401335.1 Brachypteracias leptosomus
GGGGGGGGAAATCCATTTGTTCCATCTAGTTAATGTTGCTGGTTCTGCTTTCCCCCCATTACTGCAACTTTATAGAATGAAATGCTGCAAAAAGGTTAATTTAAGAACAAATCTACCCTAAAAAGTAAAAATCAATCTTTCTTTGCACAGAAAGCTCAAGGGAATAGAATACCAGGAATCATGGGTATTTTGTTTCTAGTTTTTGACGTATGCTCTGATGAAAAAGATCAATGGTTTTCTCTTGGGGATAAAAGATTGCAAGGTCTGAATAGCCAGAAGTTTGTATGTCTGTTTGTCTAATGGCAGACGGTGCAAAAGTCAGCAATGAGCACCTTTGGCTTGACGCAGGTGACAGGAGACCATTGTACCACAGTGCTACCATTGTTAACTCCTTCTGCAGGTTATTTATAGAAGGCAGAACAAAAGCATATAATAATATATTTTCTGAATCTCATTGACATGGGAAAACCAAAGCAAATACTTGAGAACAGAAATACTGCAAGTGCTGGTCATGTCAGGCTTAAAAAAACCCCCACTTAAAGCACATGAGAAGATCTCTTCATTAAGTAGCTGCCCTGCTTCTAGAGTAGATGCAAAAGGAAACTAGTTTAGTTGTTGAGCAGATCTGCTCTGCTGACTGAACTACTGCATGGTAAATAAGAAGATTTAGGGTTTTTTTACCTTAAAGCTGTGATACTCCAGTGGTGAATCAGCCCAACTGATTTCCACCAATGGAGCTGTCTTAAACTTGCTGCCGTGTCCTCCTCTTCAGTATGGTAAATGATGATCACAGAGCTTTGCATAGAAATCCAAATAATTTGACATTCTTCAGTATACCAGAGATGCTGGCTGCTGCTACACATGACTTTTTGTTTCATTGTGCAATTTTCACAAACAAGGATAGGAAATGAGGCAGAGCCTCGCTGAGAAAGAAGTCTCTCCTCAAAGCTGGAGTGACCTCTTAAGAAAGCAGATTGCTTTTGTGTTTCTACTAACTGAGATATGGGAGAGGATCTTTGCTGAAACTCTCTTTCCAGCCTGGATGAGAGAGGATCAGATGAGTACCTGACATTTAAGACTGGCTGTGAAGGACTGAATCCTAGCTGAGATCTCTAGGTTACTGTGCAATATGCATTAAGTCTAATAGCTGGAGACTGAAAAGGTGCTTCAGAGCTCTCATAGAAGACCAGGTCCTAAAAAGCTTTTGTGTAAATTATACGTGTAAATGCATAAGTGAGGGCAGCAAACTACAAAATGGAAATGGATTGAGGAAATAAGAAAGTTACAGCAACTTAGTGGTACATGCCAAATACAAAAGGTAGAAAGGGAGAAGCAGGGGCTTTAATGGAAGGAAGGGTGGGCTGAAAGTGATGAAGCTCCCACCTCACCTTCAGTACCCCTGACCTTCTCTGTGAAAGGATTCAGCACCATGCCTTCCTTTCCTCCTGTGAGGCTATCACGTGTCCAAGAGTACCAGAATGGAGTGATCCTAGTCAGGGTATTAAAATAATGGGTTCTCATTGAACCCTCAAACATAATCCAGCACCCAAACTAGCTATTTAATGGATATGTGTAGCTCAGAAAAGGGATGGGGCTGTACCATTCTTCCTATAGTGGCTGTACCCAGAAAAATCACAATTCTTGAAAATTGTGTTGAACATAAATGAGAAATAATCTACTCAGGCACAGGGCTGACATGTTACACTTCCTTTACAGAATTTATTTGAAATTTATACCATGCTTATTTTATCTCTCTCTCTAGCACTAAAAAGTTTCATTAAAAACATCCTTTCCCCTCTTACAGACAAAATATAGTTACTTGAGACTTAGATACTAGGACCAGTGCACCTTTTATTGAATTAACTTCAAAAGAGACAGAAGGTAACACTCATTGATAAATCAAGTCTCACCTTGATAAATTTGGAAAACCCTGACATCCATAAGCAGTGAAATTCTCATTATCACTTCCAGTAAGATAATACTCTGTATCTAAACCAGTGAATTGGTCGTTCATTGTATATGCTACCTTCACAATGAGGGTAGATGCAGATGGAAGAACCTTGGTTGAAGATCAGAGCCATGCAAGTACTGCAATTGCTTATCTTGCATATTTTATTTGTTTGATCCCCGTAAGCTGTTTGACCTTTCGTTTCATTCTGTGGTGGGAACCTCTTTCCCTCTGTTATCCTAGCAATCAGCATTTTCTGATTTGAATAACAATGTCACTTCAGCATTGTGAAGAATCCCATACAACTATTCACTTGTGCACTGCAAACTCTTTTCCTATGATCCGCACCAGAGTGTGATAATGAATCTGGTTTTGCCAGCTTTAGGAATATATCATCAAACCCAGGAAAACATAAAAGAGCAAATAGATGACAATCTAGCCTTTTTCTCATTTTTATGGAGATGGAAGTGGACCATGGCAAAGGTCAGATTCAAGGTCAAGATGGAAGCCATTGAAGAAGCTCTGATGGGGCTGGTTCTTCCTGCAGGTCCATTCAATCTAACCAGCCAGGTATATAAATAGAGTCCTTTAGCTGCTGGCCCAACCATCCTCTTCACACCGCAATCAACAGACAAGCACAAGCAATTTACTGTTGAGATCATTTCAGAGATATGCTACAAAAGGCACAACATAAGTACAGAATTAAACTGAAAAAAACTTTGTCTATAAAATTATTACCCATTTTTTCTAGGCAATCACTGTGTTAAATTAATGGCTACTTATTAAGATTTGTTTATACACAGAATAGTAATTTAATATCTTGTTAGGTCAGACTTTTAATTATTATGTTTTAACTTAATGTATGTTTCATAACTAGATTTGTAGGTGTTTAATTTCATCTAGCAACTTGAGATGTACAAATTAATCGCAGACTGCTAATCCAGTAGTGATTGGAGCTGTTTGTTTTTTTTTTTACACTACCTGTTTTATTACATTAATGGTCAAATCCTGCTGCTACCAAAATTAATAGGAAAATCTCCCACTGATTTCAGTGAATTCAGGTTGTAGCCCAAATTGTAAATAGTAGCTACTCGATTTTCCTCTAAATAAGGCAATGTAGTAAATTGTAGAGCAACTTATTGACAAAAATTTAATTCAATAACAATATGTGTTACATATTATAACTTCAGATTCTGACTTCTAGCAGTAATACTGCCAAGCTGTTATTCTTACCCAAAGTAGAGGTGAAATGAGTTATTCAAAATAATACAGTCTCATCTAGTCAAGGTCATGTTTCACTGTGTGAAAATAAGTGTTTAAAACAATATGTGCTGTATTAAAACAAGAATGTAAGTTACAATGAAGGTGTTATTTCAAGTTGAAAGCTAGTAATGCTGCAGATGTCAGTCAGGTAAGTTCAGTAATTGCAACGGTGCTTAACACTGCCACTATAGTGATCTATTGGTATTTCCAAACTTTTTTGGAGGTTTAGTGTATGGCTGTTCAAAATTGGAGCAAGATGATATTTTGTAGGTGTATTTTCAAAGCAAATACATTCATTGAATTTTGAAAGTAGTTTAAATTCATCATTTATGATTAGGTGGGAGCAAGCATTCCTGAGCAATTTTTTTAGTCATTTTAATTTTTTTTTTTCACTTCCTATTCTTCATCTGGCTCTGCATTTGAATAAAGTCTATATATGAACATCTGATGAAATAAGTAATGACTTTGTATCATTTCCCCTGCTACTAATGTTAAATGAGTGATCATCAGGCATTCCTTTTCCTACTTTCAGGTCTAGAACAAAAGCTTACTCTTTGATTGCCACAAACTCTTATTTCAATTTCTCTCTCTATATGCTAGTTCATATGGAGAATCTTCTGTGAATGGCCTAAGTACAGCAGGGTATTTGTAATTTTTCTTTAGAGATAATATTATTTGTAATTACTTAGAATACTTAATTCACAGCTTCAGTGGGCTCAAATGGTGGAGTTTTATAGTTGTTTCCTAAAACTAAAACTGAACATATACTCTGCAGGATGCAGGTATTTTGTTCTGCCTTAAATAGGTTCAAATACTATCTTCATTTAGGTGTATCTGAGCTCCCTCCAGTAGTACATTAAACAATCTGACTTAACATCTATCACATGTAGTTCAGGCGCTCTCTCATCTCCACCCCAGGGAGAGAACTGTGTGCCTGGTGGCGTGTTTTATTCTTATTTTAAATGTCCAAGGAAAGTGGGTAGTGTTAATGGCATTAGACATCCATTTCCTCGCAATTAGCTGTCTGTGTTGTCACAATGCCCCTGCTGCCTTTAAATGCTGTGGGCGAGCAAAGAGAGAGAGAAAGAGAGCATGTTTATCAAATTTCATTCCAGTCCCATTTGAAAGACCTCTTTTTGTTTGTTTGTTTTAATTTAGAGATATGTTCTTAGAGCTGCGTGTAATCTTTTTTTTTTTTTGACAAAACTTTTAATCCACAAAAAGCAGATTCATGTTGCCTGGGATATTTTGCAAATTCATGTTGAATTATTTTGAATGTTTAAAAATTTGGCAAAGAACAGCCTTTATGCTTTCAAGAGAATCTGTTCATATTTAAAACAGCAGTTTTGTTAGGCAGGAGAAAACAGTGTGAATCCTGTAATTTTCTTCTGTGTGGAGTCTGTGTGTAGTCCAACAGACAATTTTATAAAAGGGTGCAGTAGGAGAGCAGCATCTCCCAGCTGGTTGAGCCACAGACATTTCGGAGTCATGTAGATTCAGTGGGATTTGGCTCAGGCACACAGAGGGTCCCCTTTTTCCACTCAGCTTGATGGGTTTCAGAGTTACCTCCTTCTGTTGTCTTCTTTCAGTAATGCTTTTGTCCATAGTAGAGTTAATTAAAGACTCTTGTAGATGTTTCAAATTTTAATTCTTTACCATGCTCATTTTCTCATTGCTTCAATATGCATTTTTACCTTCTGCACTTGCAGTTGGCCTTGCCAGAGCATGTGTCCCAAATGGGCACATGAGATGTATCCTACTGAGCTGCCGGGAAGTCTTAGTGATGTACCAGTCTGTGGTCTCATTCCTTCTAGGTACAGAGTGTTTCCTGACACTTACTGGTGGCTCTCCATTGGCAAAGAGCTCAGATGTGCAGAGAGCACTCCTCAACAGCCTGGCAGTTTCTAAGAGGATTAAGTCCTTTGCAGTGTTTTTGTTCAGATATCTTTTCTTTCTTTCTTTCTTGATTATATAGAAGTTCTTTATAAAAAGCATTTAGATTGCACCAAAGTGTAGCTACTATAATTATAGACAAGAACTGGGGGGGGGGCAGCATATAATGATAGATATTTTTCATCATGGATGAGCTGCAATCATCACAGTATGCACTTCCTCTCAGCCATGCAGCATGGGGAAGCTCACTGTGTAAATTCTGAGATGGTATATTAAAAAGAAATATTTAGGGATGTAGCAGTTGATGAAAAATAAATTGGAAGTATGCTGAGTTAACAAAGGAGCGACTCACAGCTTTTGTTAGTGTGACATGTTTTCAGAGAAAGCTGCCACCAAACAACCTTTCAGCCAGAAATTCAAATAAAGGTTATAGTCTATGGTGTTGTAAACAAAGTCTGTGTTTAAACTGGGACCCTGAGCATGTCTAAGTTTCTGAGTCTCCCTGTCCTGCCTGGCTGCATCCTAGCTGCTCATATTCAGGAGGTTCTAAGTATGCAGCATCCACTTGCTTGTGGTCTCTGTGATGAAGGTGTCAGATGTAGAGGTGAGAGAAGAGGTGCAATGTCGTTTCTGGCCAGCCTCTTGTGCCCAGGTAGTACAGGGATCCAAGTGCTTCAGCCTCTCAGGACTGCCCTTTTAAATGATGCCAGACGTGGTCATCAGCCTTTAGGTTTTGTGGAGCTGCCCTGTGGCATCTCCTTGTGTTAGCCTGTGTAAAGATCCCATCCTGGCTCCCTAACTCCTGGTGCTACATGTTTCATAGGGTAGGAAGAGCGTACTGATTTTTCATCTCATAAATGAAACAGCAGGGAAGACAAGGGTTTTCACTGCTTGGACAGGGCATGAAGGCCAGGAAAGACTTGATACTGACTCCTTTAACTGAGTTACTCTTTGGTTATGACGTGCTCTGGGTGGGTATCACGTGTGTTGGCAATATCACATACAGGCCTCAGGAGGGCAGTACTGAGGTGCAAGATTAAAAAGATTATTCTTCCTACCCTTAAGGTGCTCACTACAATTGACTGGTGTACCAGGACCACAGCAGGACAGCAGTTATAAGTGGACACATGAATCCCAAATTACTTGGCACCAAGAAAACTATTATTGTGGCAAAGCTACTGACATGCTCCAGTCCCTGGTGCTGTGTGTAGCCCTGTCTGAACTGCTGTGCTTCTGCCTCTGCTCATCCATCATTCTTCCTTCTGAAAGGGAGTAACACAACTTGGATGGCATCTCCTGTCCAGCTGCAGGGAAGTGGGACTATTCCTGTCCTATGAGGAGATAGTCCTCCTCTTCTGTCTGCCAAAAGCTGAAGCAGAACAACTGTGCTTTCAGCTTGGGGGTCCTGGCACATTAGGCTGGAAATTTTGGTGATGGTAGGGGGATGAGTAAGGATTACTAGTCTTCTGGTTCCTCCCTGATTTAGACCTTGGCACTCTAGCTGACGTACTACTCACTATGAAGTTGTGGATTTCAGAAGAAGGGTCAGGTTACTTCCCTGACTTCTTTCTCCAGAGACAGCATCATCATTTTTGTTGGCAGCAGGCAGGAAGAGCTATTTCAAAAGGTTCAAAAGATTGCCGGTGGCTGTACCTCTGAACACACACTGGGTTTAGACACCAAGAAAAGGCAGTCCAAGAAACCCAGTGCACTCTGAGGGCAGGTATGCTAATAGGAAATGCAGAGAAAACTTAGAGCCTTCTCTTCTTGAGGTCTTGGCATAAACTTCTCTCTTACCAGAATCCTCCCCTGAAGCTACGTCTCTATCCCTGTTCTTCTAAAAGCAACAAGGGCCCTTGCTTTCTTCTCACCACAACAGGAAGAAAGATAATGGTAGTAACCCAATGCAAGGGTTTGATGCCTTCTCCATGGCAGCAGGCACAAGATTTTGGGTCCTTCTCTTGAAATTCAGACAAATAACTTTCATCTCCCAGAAAAGTTGCCTAAATCCTACAAGATTGTGTTATACTGGTGTTAACTTGCAGGCTATGGCAGAAATCTGTTCAAGATTCACTGGACCAGTAAAGGAGAGCAAGAAGTAGTTTGATATCATGGTTTCACACAGCCCCACTTTGTTGAATGGGAGATGTTTGTGACCCTCACTGATAGTTTTTGGTGCATTACTTATCCAGTGAATGTTTCATATAAAATGCAAAACAAGCCAGAAAGAAAATAACCAAAATCTCCCTTTGTCACTTATCAAATGCTGATCTTTAAATTCTTCTTTTTTCCCTTTCTTCCTCTTTCTTTCCAATATTCTTCAGCCATATTCTGTACAGCAGAGTACATTCAACAGCAAAGAGGGCTGGTGGCTGTATCTACAGGTATCTAGAACACAAGTTAGTATCTAGAACACAAAATATGGATGTGGGTGTTGAGGATCTGAATCACACAGAGAAGGATTTTACCTCCTGGGTTATTGCTCCAACTGATTCTGTAGAGTAGAAAGAAGCACATCTCCTTTCCTGCTGTTTTGGAAGAAAGAACTACCTTTTTCTCAGATCCTGTCTGGCTTTACACTGTGTATGCCATGGCTTCCTAAGCAGAGATCCTTTGTTAAGCTTTTAAGTCCTGTACCAGAAATGGATGTGATCTTATGGTAAGAAGTAGTGTGAACTAGTATCTGTGGAGTCAAACGCTTTGTGCTGAGGACTTCATGTCTGTACTATACACGTTTGATGAATTTTTACTTCAGACACAATCCCATGGGCTGAAATACTATTTGCATTTAGACTGCATCAGGTGCCCTCCTGGAGCATGACTTGCAGCTTAGTTTCATCTGAAAGGCCTTGTTCATGTGTTTGGGGTGTGCTGGAGGGTGCAGGCAGATCCACAGTGAGGGGGCAGTCAGGAGATCCAGTTCAAAAGCACATTCTTCATCTAAGCTCAAACACGGATGCACTCTGCATAAGTACATATATGAACAAGAACTGGTAAAGTTTGCAGAAGTACCTAACCAGTATAAGCAGATAATCTCAAATGCTACCAGCAATCACACAGCCAGTGTGTGCAGGTACTTCCTTAAACATATGGGTATTTTTTGAAAATCAGACCATAATTTCCCATATGTAATTTGTGGTGAAGCCAGATTTTGAACTTGATTCAAGTTTTAATCCAATATCTGAATTAAGCTACAAGAGTATCCTACTTACTTGATTTTCAGTTTTGAACCTTACAACCTGGGATTGAGCAAATGTTCCAGAAGACTCTTTTCTTTCTTTACTTAGGTCTTTATTTTTATTTTCCTTTCCAGTGAAACTTTTGCATTTTGCCTTTTGCCAGTTCATGGTTAAATAAATTGTTTTTACATTACACTACATTGCATATGTACATTATATATTGCATTACACAGTATAGTTCTGATTTTTTTCCTGTCTCCTCTCAAGCCATTTCTCTGCTGAATTTTCTGATATTGACTCTTTCCTTTTTTGACAATGTTGTCTCTAGTAGAGTCCTAGGTTTCCTCATAAGCAATGGAAGAACTAGAATGAAGGATGAGAAGAAGCTTGGAGCTGAGGTTGTTGTATTTGGGTGGGAGCGACATTTTTAGACTGATTTTTTCCAACTTCTGAGTTTTTCTGTCATTATCAGAAAATTCATAGAAGGAACGCAAACCCAGACCCACTGGCATGCTTTGACATGTGTAGATGACCGAGTGTTGTAAATGTACCTTGATTATTCGAGAATCGCTTTGATTCAGGACCTCATAGAAGGAGTTAAAGTTACCCAGCACCTTTTTGTTATGGTGAGATAGTGGAAGTTGAACCAGGGGAAATTTCTTGCATAAAAAAAAGGAGGTGACAGAGGATGAGAGCCTTAATGAAGCACAACCCCACCAACATGTGTGAGAACCTTGTCTGGGTTAGATTTGCAGTGCTGACCCCGGTTGGTTCAAAGAGGTGGTTCTCCAGACCAGCAGAGCTCACATACATGCATATTTTCTAAATAGCAAATATGGATTTTAAATATAAAAAGTTGCCTGATTTTTAACAAAGCTTTCTGGGTACAGAAATACTTAAATGATCCTCAAGGAATCAATCGTCAACAGAATCTAATGAAACAACTGTTTTGCTAACCATTTTGGCATTATTTGGAAATAGTCTAATAATCTTACATTTACTGCAATGACTCTTTGCAAGGGTTTTATTACTAGTATAGAAACCATTATTATTATAAAAGACATTTATAATTAACACTTTATGACAGAATGATTTAAGAGAATAATATTCATTGTAGCTAAGCAGCTGTGAAAACAAATAAAGTGGTAATGCTAATTAATTTATTGCATTAATGCAAATAATATGAATTCAAAGAGCTGACAGAAAATAATATGTTAGTAGCTAATAGCAGATTTTTCAAAGAACCAGGACAGATTTTAGGCTTTCAAAACTGTATTTGTCTCAACAGCACTAAAAAGCATTAAAAAATAACCACTTTATTGATGTGCATCTTCAATGTTCATTATAATAAAGAGCAATCTTGCTAAATAATACTCCAGGATAACCTTTTGACCCCTAATCAGTGCACAGAAATCCTTATAGTTGGTAAATACATTAGAGAGACTCAAATAAACAAGGCTATTGTTCTACCCTCAGTATAAATATACAGCATTAAGAGTTCTCTGAAAGGAACCTATTTTTCCTGTCTCTCAGTCCAGCTTTAGTCATGCAGATACATTTAGTAGAGCCTCATTTTGCATTCTCTGTTTGAAAAGAAGTCTGCAAGTAACAGCCACTTTTTAGGTAATCTTTCTTAGGGCTTTCTGTTTCTCTTGCAACAATCCTGGCCAAAAATTTCTCAATTAATATGCTACTAAGCTTTATGCAATTTGCATCA
>VYZX01012210.1:30747-50747 GCA_013401335.1 Brachypteracias leptosomus
GAAAAGTAAAATAACTGAACAGAATTAGTTCTGTTCTAACTCCAACCAGGACACCCTTTCTCTGCATTGCCTGACTCACAGTATGAACAGTGCTCCAAGTGTGTTGGTCTGATATTTGAAATATGGGAAATTTGTGAGGGACACCTTGCCTCACATCTCCAACTCACTTTTTCTACCTGTAAAGGTTTGAATGTAATTTTGGGTAAGTACCAGAGACTATTTTTCTGCAAAATGCTTTGCTACATGAAGACTTTATGTAGGTCATTTTCTTGATATCAGCAGATGCTCTTGCACAAAGTAGTTTCTTTATAAGTTCTTCCATGGAGTAATTGCATATACTGTGCATCATAAAATATTTTGATAATAAAAGAAATAATATAAAATAATAAAACTCTGCTAATAAACTGATAAATCTGAAACATAACTTGATCGTATTGAAATCAGAAATAAACTATACACCCTAAAGAAGTATTTTTATTTTAGTTTCAAACACTAGGACAAAAGATCTGAGTTCTGGTACCACACCATTGACTTTATTGGCATGACCATTTTTATTCTTTGGTTTAAATGAGGGGAAAATAAGTATTTCCAACATAAGAAGAGTGGTTGAGGGCTTGGCTTTTAAAAGCAAGCAAATTTACTTTTACATTTAGGAATTAGATTTTTATCCTATTTTTGGAATTATCTCAATAAATGATGTAGAGTTTAAAAGATTAAAGAGAATTAAGCATGATGCCCAGTGACCAATGAGAGGTCATATACTAATCAACATTTTAAGTTTATGACCTACCTGTATAAGCTTTGTCACACACAGCAAGGGAGGGGAAATTTTCCTTAAATCTATAGCTAAAATCTGTATGTGTCTAAATTAAGAATTTGAGTTAGAGTGTAAATTAAAAATGCATTTTTTTTTATGCTAATCTGTATCAATAGTTGTTCAGTAATTTAAAAAGTGTTCTATATTACAAATGACTTGTCTTCACAATCTGTTCCATTAACAACTGTGTGCAAAAATCCCAACTTTTCCAATTTTCTAGGATTCTGCAGTGACTCTTATTTTAGGCCAAAATGCTGAGGAGAAAAAGTTGTTCTGGAGCAGAATTAACATCTATAAGTAACAGTCAATTAAAACCACTGGGATTTGAACAATTGATATTCTTGTGCTCTGGTATGACTCACTGTACCAAGTTCTTACTGGTTTTACAGAGGTCAAGAGCCAATTTCCAATGATTGGCATTTTTTCTTTGGCAGATCTAATAGCAGGTTACCTCCACACTGTGCTCACATACCCTTTTTATTTTTCCTTCCTGTCTCTGCATTGTGTCAATTGTCCTCATCTTGTGGTTTTTAGTTTAACTCAAGCCCAGGCATCGGTGCTCACAGTGCTTACAGAGAGTCTGTTACAGGCTGACTGGATATTCAACTAGCTGGGACAGAACTAGAAACACTGAAGTTTTGAATTCTTTCTTGGATGACAAGTCTGCTTCTGTTCTGAACAAGAGAGATTCATTTATCCCAGGCATTCACCTCTCTCCCTCCCCCACCATTTATGGCAAGGTGGAAGCAAATGTCTAGCATACACATTCTTTACCCAGCTGGATTCAGGTATAAAACTTTCTGACAAGAAATAGCAGTAAAGGGACCAAAGCTAGCTCTGACGATGAACTTAAGGCCCTTGAAATCTGTAGCATGCCAAGATAGCTTTATAATTTTTTTTGGTTTTAATTTAAACTAAAAAAAAAAACATAGAAGGATGGGCTGCTGAGATCATCTGTCACACCATCTGTGGTTGCCTAGCAGAATTACTCCAGCCTTGAGCTGGAGGAGCTCTCATTTGCAGCTGAACTGCAGTTGGGGATTTTATTAATACATCTCTCATTTATATAGCACCTTTCACTCTCAAGGATCCCAAAGTACTTGTTAAAGTTGAGGACTGAAGACTGCTAGAGGAGGAGAACTGGGAAAATCCCTTCCCTCCTGACCAGTGGCTTCAAAACTTTTTACCAAAGAAAACATTTCTTGCTGAATTTGTTATTCTCTTTCATTCCTCTGAGTGTGGCTCGATGGGAGGTTGTGACCTTCGGGGTCTTGTGCAGCCGTGAGCTGATATGCTCATTTTATTTCTATTGTATGTATGACTGACAGAATTTGTAAGCATTAGTTGTAAAGCTTTATATGTATGTGTGTGTGTATATATATGTATATATATATTTATAGTACAGAAAAATAAAAAAGAGGGAGGAACAACTGTGATCAGCTGGCATTCAGGAAAATTAAAAAAGAACAAGAACATAAAACATGTAGAGTAATCAGTAGTTTTCAGTCGAATGGCATTTAAATGCTGCACTGATGCATAACCTGTCCTACTGTTCTGTGAGGTGGGAGGACAGGTGATATGTCAGCTGTGCTCTGCCATGTAACTACAGTAGAAGGGCTGAGTTAATGACAGACACAAGAGTTTGGATGAATGTTAACATGCTGCTATTTCCATGCTGAGATGAAGTAGCAGGGCCTGGATTTATCATTAAAAGAGGCCCAAGAGGCTCTCACTGAGCCAGCTGCTAGGGCCCTAAAACATATGTCGCACCCTTCAGCTGTTCATCAGTACAAAAGGCTTCCATCTCAAAGCACTTGACCTTGTTAGCCTCAGCGGTGTCAGTGATATTTTCAACAGGGAGACAGCAGATCAAGTATGAAGAAGAGAATCTCTTAAGGGAAGTGTGTGCAGTCCCTGGCAAAACGACTGCAGAAATGTAGCCTGTAGATAATGGCTGTGATTTGTGACATTTGAGATGTGTGAAGTGAGCAGGCTGCTGCTGTTTTTCAAAACAGTGGTAGACAAATGAAAAAGAAATAGTGAGAGAATAAAAATACATCAGTGCCAAATAAATTAACTCACAAGATTCTGAAATTTCCAAGTCTTCTTCCACCCCCCCCACACCCCTCCCATTGGTCTTGGATTCCTACGAACTTCAAGGGCAGCTGAGCTTGAGTAAGGACTGAGAGGCAGTTCTGAAACCAGAGAGAGTAATTGTAATAATTACAGCAGCAGTATCACTCTGACATTTGCAGGTAGTGTGAGTGCTTTAGCAGATGCAATACTGATGCATAGCCCTTAGGAAGGGTACTGATCCCCTCAGGTGCACATGGGTTAATTCTAGGAGTCTCTTCACACTCTGCATTTCCCAAAAGTACAGTAAAGCAGTAGCATGCAGATTTTTCCTCAATGGAAAGAGTCAATATTTTCCTTCAAGTCTGTCCAGTAAGGCCCTCTCCCACTATGATTTTGTGAAGGTAGTTTGTATGTATGGAACGTATGTGTGTAAAGGTATATATTTCCATTTTCTCCCTCTGTAAAATAAGTGCTATGTTTGTTTTCTAGTCTTATTCCACACTCATACACATACCCATATGACACTAGCCTTTAAAACTATCAAAAATTAAACACTGCATATTTTATACATCTTCCCTGGAAGGAGGGAGGTAGACAAAGGATACAGAGCTTGAGAAGAAAAAAAAAGCCATGACAGATGTTAGTTAGGTTGCTTAACGCTGTGCCAGAAGGCACTCAGATACTGTGATGCTGAGCACAGTCTGAAACCTGCACTGCATATCATATAACTGAGTTGTTCCTTCAAAACCATGAGCTTTTACTTAAAATCAAGAGATTGTAAAAATAAGTGTTTGGGGGGTTGTTTTTGCTTGTCTTCTTGTTGTGGTCTTCTGGGATTTTGTTCTTTAGCACTGAAATGATGCAAAGTCAGGTGGTTTTCTTAGTGCCTGCTAAAGGATCTATACATAAGTAGGTACCCTGTAAGGACACACTCAACTGCCCTGTTCAGCTCTGAGATAGGGCCTGATTATTGAGGAAAAAAAGTTTGGGTTGCCACCAGCATGTATCAAACCCATCCAAGAGAGTGTCAGCTGATACATGGAGCATCCGATCCCTGCCAGAGCTGCCAGGAGCATGCTTCACCTGGGAATTTGGGGGGGGGGGGGGGGGGNGGTGGCCTCTGCATTTCCTGGTTCCTGGACCTCCAGTGTGGAGCTGCTGGGAGGAAGAAGGCTTGACCAGGATGTCTCCGAGTCACAAGAAGTGAGCTGTGATGGTTGTTTTGCTGAGCTGTATCTCTTAAGGGTTGTGGAGTGTCAAATGATGAATTGGCCTCAGGAAAGGACCTGCAGAATTTCCAGGTTGGACTTCTAGGGCTCGGAGGCTCTAGGATGGGATTTTCAAATGAAGCATGGTCTGTGCCTTTTGCTCTTGCCTGCTCTGGCATGTTGATGCAAAGACCTGTGTGCTGGATGTGGGCCAGGGCCAGGAGCTCAGGCATGAAGAGGGGCAGGGGAGGAATAGCTGCACTGGTGTGCAAACTGCCTGAGCACAGGTAGGGCATGGACTCAGCCTCTCACTTTCCTTGGCTCTTGTACTGTGCATCTCTTGCAACATCTCCTTGTGAAAAAAAAAGAAGGGAAAGCTCCAGGTTATTCAGGCCTGCTCAGTTACACATCTAATGGAGAAAGTGGTTTGTGTGTCTAGAAACAAAAGATGCAGACAGCTGCTTCTAAGCAGGCACAGCAGATTAGGTGTGTAATCCCTGGGTTGCTGAAAACTTCTTTCAATTACTTGAGCAGAATTGTAGTTCAGCATCTTTGAGGATGGGGCTGGAGTTATTCATCAAGTAATGTTGCAGTTTTCATTGTTTCCTAATGCAAAATTGTATTATAATGATACTTGGAAAGATGTGAACATTACTTTGATAGCTAATGCAGAAAGCAGATACAACAATTTTTGGTGGGATAATTTAATGTATCTTCTATTTTTTTTTGACATACAAAAGTGATTTAATGATGTGTGAAGTCTGACAAGTAAATCTCCTTAATGGTTCTCACCACAATGAACATTGAAAATAGCTCTTTTTCATACAATACGATATGTATTAGATAACAGCTGGTAACTGATAACATGGGAGAGATCAATTCTGCAAGCTGCAGAGCACCTGCACTTCTCATTGACTTTGATAAAAGTTGGAAGTACTCAGTGCTTCCGAAGATGTTTCCAGTACCTTCCAGGATTGAGTTTACCAAGGAATTTGTTTCTTCAACTGTAATTTAGTTATTGTTATGTTAACTCCTCAATCTTGTGATGTAAAGTAGCTGCAGAAGGGGGAAAACTATCTTGTGTGAAGATCACTCTGACAGTGATTAAAATACTTTATGGCATCACTGTAAGTCCTGTGCAGAAAAGAATATATTGTATCAGTAAGTTAAAATACTACATCAGATATACATCTGGTAGCAGTAGGGTTCTTAAATCTAACATAAAGAAGATTATTTTAAAAATGTTTACAGTATAAGAAAATTCAGACCTCTAAAGCCACTTACGGTTATTGCTTCTAGTAGTAAAGTATACCCTATTTTGCTGATAGATTGTGAAATGAAAATGTTTACGATCACAATTGTATTATAAGTAGTCGTAGAAATCTTGACATACAGTATATATATGAAAGAAAGTCTCAAACCTCAGATCCAGTACCATATTATATACTGGAAATAAAATATTTAAGCTAGAGAGAAGGAAAGAGACAAGAAAAACAGGGATAAAATTTAAAAGATGAGAACATGAGGCTATACACAGAAACAAATATCTGCCTTGAAATACAGCTAGTTATATGTAAAGTAGAAGATTCTATTTATATAGTAAGGCTGCTTAGGAAAAGGAAAACTGATGTCAGAAATTATGAGGTACCAACAAGCGTTTTCCATCCTGTCACTGCGCAAGGTCCTGGGCCATCACACTTCAGGGCTTGCCTTCAGGGCTGTCCCAGCTCTGTTTCCTGGGGGATTCAATGAAAATTGCAATATGTGTTTAGCAGCTTTGTTAGTAGGTTTTTTTATGATTCTAGGTTGGAATAAAATTATTCTTGCTACCTAGCATGTCAGTGGAGTTCGCAAGCTCTTCTTGTGCTATCCTTCACAAGCTGTTGAAATGAGAGTAAATCAGGGAACAGAAAACTGAAGGACCATGGTGGTGATGGGATGGGTGGTTGTGTTCACTTTGGGTGGCTGTGGGAGGTGGGAAGGTAGCTCTGCCCACCTGGGCTCCTGTACCTGCCTGGACAAGGCAATCTCATGCTGGAAAAAGAAGGAGGAAGGCCGGGAAGACTGCACCCACACTGGCTAAGGGTCCAGCTTGGATGTATAAGCATACACTTTTTATTAAGCTTTGCTGTCCCCGTTCTGTGTACCGTTATCTACCAGCTTTGATGCAGCCCTAGTGTCTTAAATTAACCCCAGCTGAGTTCTTCAGGTCCTAAAACTAGAGAAGAGCTTATAATGAATCTTGCTTTGGTATGTACCAAAACAAGTGCCTCTGCCAGCTCTTGACTAGGTAAGAGCATCTATACTGTGGTTGCAAGCCTACGTGGTGCCATGCCATGTTGCCAGACCCTCAGATGGCTCAGAGAGAGACAAACTGCTCTTCTTTAAAAAGGGGTGAGAAGAGTATGCTTCTATTTGGTGGGAAAATAGACAAAAATGGATATTCTTCACAAGCAGCTGGTATCAGAAGTCCATGCACCATCATCCAGGGTAAGCACCCTACTGCTACTGAGCATGCCATGTTCCTTGCTTTCTTTTGGGTGCTGTGTGAGTGGGTCCTAGAAGGGCTAGAAGGAGGCTTCTGGGTCTTAGAAACCTGCCTGTGGGTGCTTTGAAAGAGAAATCAGATATATGGGCTCCTGTCTCCCTGTTTCTTGAAGTGCATCCATCTAAAGAGTAAATTGTTGACTTATCTGTGGGAGAGCAGTGTGTGTTTGAAGTACCTCTAGGAGATCTTGAATATTAAGCACTGAACATTTGTCTTTTTTTTTTTTTTAATTTAGTCTCTAATGGAAGAATATAAGTGGTGGAGAAAATAGAAATATTCTTTATTCTGTTTGAATAAGCTCTCAGTCCATCTCATTTCTACTCATTACTGGATCTTAAACTCATTACAGTTAGTGCAGACACATGTGTTAATAGCTTAAAAACAAAACCGCTAACCATCTATTCTTTTCCTCTTTAGGAAATGTCTCACAGTCTGTGGACAGACAGAGATAATACTTTGCAGTGCTGGGAATTGACCAATGCATGTATACTCATTTGCTCCTTGTTACTTCATATTCCTCTATACCCTTATTCTTCATCACAGAAATCGTTTGCCTGCTTACTCCTTCCATCTGCCTGACATCGTACATGCATTTGAGATGCTTTCATTTTGAACCAGTTTTACTACTTGTTGCTTGGATTGCTTTGGTCCTTACTTTCAGTAAGTGGGGCCACAGGGCTACCACAATTTCTTCCCAGCAGCAGATGACCTGCCAGGACACAACTTACAGCTCCCTCTAGGAGCACTGGCCTTCAGCTATGCCCTCATTTCTTGTATCAAAAAAAAGAATTTAGCTGGCACATTTTGCCAACTATGGTATGCCTATGTGACCATGTCTACATGATGGCAAAGCTATTGCAGTATGAGTAGGTTCTGCTGAACTCAGCCATTTCTACCTATAAATTTGAGCAAACGCACATGCTTCTTTCTTCACCCTGTATGGCACGGTACAGAGGAATTAGTGACTTATTCTGCTATTCTCTTCAAATAACTTCCTACCAGACATATGGTTTGCTAATGGAATAAAATCTTAAAACTTTCATTTTCTGACTTCTTAATTCTTGTGTGTGTTTTGTCAGCATCCCTGTTTTTGTCTTGGCTCCTACATGCTAATACAGCACCAGTTTTCTTGTCTAATTTTATAAACTGTTCAGCCGTGCCACTATTCACTGTTTTCTTTTAATTATGTATTCTTGTTAACCTCTTTATCCTTTCAAAGTTGCAGATTGTGATTGACACGTGGTATTAATTAAGGCATATAATTTATGACATTGGAGCTTGAAATTAATAAGTGACAATACAATTACATGGTTTGCCTAATTGTCCTTCAGTAATATAAAGATTGACACTTACTGCAGCATTCAAAGTTAAAAGCTCTCAAACAGATAGTACAGCTGAATGTAATCACCAGTGAATCTAAAGTAAACAGACCCATTGTAAAGGACAGGCTGTTGGGAAAATACTTCTGTTATGGCCTTGTTTTATTAAATAAATCAATATATGTGTACAGGTCAATCCCAGAATTAAATGGAAAGTATAATTTTTCCATGATTTTTAATTGCAAATAACTTTTCTGCTATGTTCATTGATATTTCCCTTTCAAATCTCTACTCCCACCTGGCAATGTGCCAGTATTTCCAACGGTAACATTTGTTCTTGTTGATCCTATCCATGTCATTGCAATTTTCTTTATGTCTCTGTGTAGACATCTGAAGATTGGCAACTTAATATATTATAGGAACACCAAATTACTCTTTGTTAATAGCATAGATTATGGTCCTGTAATTGATGGAGAATATGAGAAGTATTTGGGTGAGCATTGTTAGCAGATTTGGGACTTTGAAATTTAATTTCAAATGACACCTTTATTTTCATCCACAAACTTTCCCTGGAGATCAAAACCCTTCTAATCTGGCCCCCTGACTCTATGCTAAAGCCCATAAAATTTTGACTAATTTTGTCAAAAGAAAAATATAAACACAGGCTATATGTAGACAAGACATTTAAGTTATTCTATTTGAAATCCCTGGAGTTTTGTTTAAAGGAAATCTCTAGCTTTTTGTTACGATATGTAACAAAGAAACTGGAGAGCTGGAGTAGATACTTCAATTTTAGCCTTTAAAGATTAATTCCTAAAGATAAGAACATTAGGCATATAAAGACTACTTCAGTCAGAATGTTCTGACAGAATTGTTCATGTTAAACAAAATAGTATTACTGGAACTAAAGTGACTTCCACAATTTTTTTATTTACGTGAACTATTAACACACTTTGAAATAGAGTGCTTGGAGCAGCTTGCTCCAAGATCTATCAAGATTCAATCATGACTTGAAAGTCCTGGAGAAAAAACTTAGATTGAAACCCGTACTCTGTACATCTGCCTATTCTGCCATAATCTTCTGCTGTAGAATAGTGTAGCACAAAATATAAATATCTCGCCGTTGAAACTGGGCAAACCATGGAAGAGCAAGCTAGTGAGTGAAATAAAGTGGTGGTGATGGGCTGAGCTACGGTCCCCAAACTTTTACCTGTAGATGGTTTATAAGAGGGTACAAAGTTTTAGCCAATTCCGTGTCCTTGTGATTGCTGGGCTGCAGCAGCAAGGTCATGGGTTTGGCACATTGCAGTCTTGTGCCACCAGAGCTCTGGTTTCCTGTGGAAAGGTCCACGCTACCACATCCCATTGCTGGCATTCTATTTTATTTCCTATTATACTTTATGATTAATTTTAAGAACTTCAATTGTAGAAGCCTGTTTTATTTTTTTATACATTAATAATTTGAAACAGCACTCAATGAGAGGCCTGGCTAATGGCATGATTTGGAAAATCAAAGTCTAAATTACCAGGTGAAAATGGTATGTAGATAGCAGTTAACTTTACTGAAATCTCCCTTCCTAATAACAGATCAGTACATGTTATGATACTTTGTAGGTACCTGGTGACTTCTTCCAAAGCTCCGGTGCATGGGGCATCATATAATGTGCCATATGAATTGTCTTCTGTGTTTCAAAACCTTCAAATATTCTTAGAGCTTAAAAAGTCATATATGGACTTATGGGTAGGGCTTTATGATTTTTTTCACCATAATTTTAACAATGCCAGTGTTTTTGTTTTTCAAGACCAGCAGTGACAACCAAAGGTAAAATGGGAGTAAATTGCCAAACAAGTCATTGCAGAGCAATTCCTAGAAATAAAAACCAACGTATCTTAAACCAAATATCTTAATGATTTTTGCTGTTCTTTTTTTCTTGGGAAGGGAGGAGTGGAATGTCAGACAAGTGAGCAAAGTTTAAGTTGCAAAACAATTTTTAAAGAATTCAACATACCCTTATCTTTATTCATTGTATGATTCTGCTCCAAACCAACAGCCCCTCACAGCAGGTAATTGGAGTGTTCAGAGTTTGGGCTGGAGACAGGGCACAGTTGAGCTGCCTGTGAATAACACTGCACATCTCAATAAATAATTCTTGATTTCATTGTCATTTCATTGCAGTGGTTAAAGAAGGGTGACTTGGTTAAAACAAATGCAGATCGATTTGTCAAGCAACATGCTTCAACCTTGGGTGCCTATGCATTATGATCAATAATGTTTACAGTCTTTCTCTGTCCCCTCAAAGAGAATGTGCCTCCAGTTGAAGGGAATGCAATTCTCTTCTGCCCATGGCATGTTATAACTGTGGAAGCCCATTTCTGGGAAGTCTTTTTGTTCAGTGTTGGCACGGAAATAAAAATCATCACACATGCAAGATGTGAGTGGTCATGTGCATAGACTCCTTCTTTTTATAATAGAAAGAGCAGAGATCGATAAAGCTCAGAAGAAGAAGGTAACAGCTGTAAGCAGCCTTGTACGGGGGCTGTAATCCTGATGAATAATGTTGCTGTCATAACAGCAGGGATAATTTAATGCTGACACTTAGCAGCATGATAAATAGCTTGTCAGACATAGGCAGTGACAGAGTCAAGTGAAACTGCCCATGACAAGTTCTGAAATATTAATCTTCTACTAGACTGTGACTGTGCTGAAGGGGCAGCAGCGTACAGAAGACTGGGAGGGGAGACACTTTGTAATATAAACAAATGTACTTTAGGACAAAATGCTTTTATTGTGTAGAGATATTTCCCTTTATGAGGGCTACTATTTATACTCTTTCTATACAGCACTCTGAACATTTAGGCTTTGCAACTATATTGTACCTTTCTGGCATATACTCTGACATAGTTTCTTTGAAATATTTCTCCTCTTAGAGGTAAGAGGCTTTTTGGGGTTAGAGGGATTTTGGGGAGAAAAATTAAATGAAAAATTATTTCTTCTCCATTCTTTTCCAAACCATCTACCCTTCTTCCAAGGATTTTTCCAATTTATGTAGGAACTTTATCATGAATGTCACATAAGCATCATGGTGGGGTTCCCTATGCCAAATACCAATTGATTTATGAACTGCTTCTCCATTAGAGGTTACCTAGAGTGATGGTGGATATAACAGACACTAGATATTCAAACCAGACCATTTGTTTAGGCAGAATTTGCTTAATGAAGTACTGTGCTATTTTGATCTTCAAGGAGATGGAGTGGTCCATGCACTACTCTGAGAATTATGTATCAGAGACTCTTGCATCCCTTTTGAATACTATTTTGGTTACCAAGACACTTTGTGACAGTTAAATGTTCTGCCTTCATTCAAGATTAGGGCTGAAATCAATAAAATCTGAGCAGGCTATGATGGACATGCATATAATGAAGATAATGGCAGGATACAGCAATAAGGTTTGAGATATTGTGCATCAGCTTAGAGAGGTGCTTATGACTCTGGTGAGACATCGATACCAGCAATGGTCCAGTGGTAGTGAGAGATATCTTTCTAAAGTTTACCAGTTTGCCATAATAGTAATCATATGTCTATGATTACAGTCTAAAAGGTGGTTGATCCCTTTAGAAAGACACAGGATTTAATTGTTCCAAATGTGCGTTGTCATTTTTAAGTTCATAGTACTCTAACTTCTGTCTTGAAGAGACTGTAAATTGAGCTGTCAATGAAACATTGGCTCAAGGTCTTATTTATTCATCGATACAGTGTGGATAGAGTGAGACGGCAGCATGTTTGGCTCCACAGCCAGCACAGTCCCTAAGAGTCTCTGTATCTACCCTGACAACTTATTGCCTTATCAGCATTGAAGAAAGGGACCTGAACAAGGTCTGAAGTGGCTGAAGGAACGCTGATGTGTTCAGCGGTTTCATTCTCCAACACGTGCATTGGTCAAAGTGCCAAGTCGTGCTGTGCTGAAGTCCCAAAGGAAACGAGTACAGTTACGTGCAAGACCACTGGTAGTTGTTTGTTAAAAGGCAAGGTGAAGTCTGCAAAGAATTGATTTACAGTTCTTAGCATAAGAACCACTTCTTGGAGTTTAAGAAAGTACGATGAATACAGATTACAACAAAGCAGACTTCAGAGGAAGTCAAATGAAATGGGACTCTACCTTGAAGCTAAAGGGCCCAGGTTACCTTGCCCCTGTTTGGGAAAAGAGGATATTATTTTCTTATTCTAAAAGCAACACAGTATGCTCTCTTCAGCAGCATGAAGATTTAAATATATTTCTTTTATTAATGGTTCAATGCAGAAATCATTAAACCTGTTGCTGAAGCTCGAAAGGTAAGCATCAGTAGGTTACTGAAAATGAGATTGTGTTCTGAAGTGAATCAGTCAGTTGTTTCTAAACTGGTGTGCACAACAGACTGGCCAGGCCTGGAATACAGTAGATTAGAAAAACCGTAATCGTTTGACCCATTTTCCTTGAGAATTAACTTTTAACTTTCAGCGTTTGATAAATATAGCTCTCTTGGTACACGGTGTCTATATTATGTATGTACAATAACCCCATCATTTCCTGATTTACAGTATGGCTCGGCCTGTTAGCATTGATATATAACTTACTTGTCCAGGTGAAACATACTCTGAAGCTTTCACAGCAGGATACTTGTGCTTGCCTTTTATGCAGTTGCTGTTGTCTCCAGTGCTGAAAGGGTGGGCTCTTTTTGGGTCAGCTCCAGTATTAAGAGGAAATTATTTGCACCCAGCAATCACCATTATAAACACAGTGTGATGTGACTTACTTCTTGTTCTTGATTTTTAAAGATTTTTTTGTCTGTTTAAATGCGCACAAACTTGCAAAATAGATTCAGTAAGAATTTTCTTTTAATGGTTCCAAGAGAAGCTTAATATTTTACTAAAAATCCAGAAAAGATAGATTTAGCCTTTTACCGTTAAAAGGGATCAGATTTTATATATGTAACACATACATACCATAGTAATTTAATTAATATTTTTTGTCACCTTTTTTTTTAATATAAACCTTTAATTTAAACCTTGCTGTGTTGAGTTTTCAGTTTTCTACTCATTCTCCATGTTCTTTTTGGTTTAGTGTTAGTGTTTCATGAATACTTTAAAAGCACACAATAAAAAAGATGTTTGGCAAACAGATTTTGAGCAGATAGATCCAGAAATATTATTCTTTGGCCAGGTGTAGGAGACAGTATCAGCTGACTTTACACCGATATTTGTATGTTGTGTCTTAGTCATCAGCTGCAGAAGACAAAATATTGGCAGAAAATATTCATCTAAGCTTGAAAGTAATGAAATTGAGAGTTGATAATGTAGTTTGATAGTTTCTCTGTATATCTGAATTACTCCTTTCATGGTAATAAGAATTTAGGATAATCATTGACGAGACTGATATCTAATCTACTTTTCCTTAAATATTAGATGTAAAGTAAAAATAGATATTCCAACTGATTTAATATTTCCAGAGTAGAAAACCAGCCTTTTTTAAGAATGCCTATTCAGTTTGATAGAATATAGTAGTAGCACTTTGAAATCAGGTGTAACAGAAACAATTTGTTTGTTTTTTTTTTTCTGAAAGGAAAGGAGGAGAAAATTAGCAGAATAACAAGAATAAGTTCCTCAGTGACAACATCCTAATGAATCTTCATATACCAAACCTAGGGCAATTTTCTATGTTGTGTTACCAAAGTAGAGGGATTTACTTGTCTCAGACCCAGCCAGCCACTGAAATCCCTCTGCTCTTCTCCAAGTGGTAAGAGATATAAAATTGTGGAAAAATTAATGAGAACTTTCAGTCTTTTCTATTTCTGTTTTGGGGAGCACGTTTCCCATTCATGTTATCAGAATTGTTTTGCCAGAAACATTGAAGTGTTTTTATTCTGTACTAAAAAAGCCCAAAGCCCACAGATGGGCATATTCATGTAGGAAGTGAGGCATTGAAATCTGAATTTCTTCTTTGCTCTAATTATCACATTAGAAGGAATAGTTTTCTCTTTTTGACCAATAATGAATGAATAATTTGTGTTTCCTTTTGACCAGTAATTCAGTCTTTAACACAAGAAACCTCTCAGATCAAAGTTTTTCAAAACAAGTATGTTTCTGTGGAGAAGTCTGGCTTTGAGGAACAGAGTTCCTCACTAGCTCAGTTAAGCAGGAAGTAAGTAATTACATATTATGAATAAATAATAAAACACTTTTTCAGCTTCTTTTTGTCTACCAAGTTCTTCCTGTTATGGATTTAAAAACTGACTTGTTGAAACTTACTGGAACTAAAGGGAAGAGAAATTGATATAGTGAAATTAGAAATTTAATGATGCATGAAAAATTCGTAACGGGTGACATTTCAAAAGGTACAGAAAGTGAACTCTCTTCAAACCTAGTAAAAAACCCAATAATTGCTAGAGGTGTGTACTGTTTCAGCTGAAGTCTGTGTAGTTTGATATAGCTACCTATAGGACAAAAACTGTACACAGGCAAAAACCTCCTCTGGAATATTGCATGTCTTGATTTCTTAGAGAATTCTTAGATTCACAAAAGAATTGATGTTGTCCAGTACTAACTCTTACTGGGAAATTTGCCCAATCCCTAAGGGATCCCAGCATGCCATGATTGTTATTAAAAGAATTCTCACTGTTACTGTTTTCTCGTTGTTTTATCAAATGTTGATTCACCTAATGGGTGAATTCATGGTGCTCATGCTCATCAGGTGAGCTCATGGTGCTCACCTCATGGTGCCCATTATTCATGCTTCCTAGGAAATAGTGACAAAAGATGAGGAAACCTTATTTGCCTCAGTCTTTAATAGTAAGACCAGTTCGCAGGTCTCCAGGTATGCAGTCTCCTGAGCTGGAAGACAGGGATGGGGTGCAGAATGAAGTCCCCATAATCCAAGAGGAAATGGTTTGCGCCCTGCTGCACGATTTAGACACACACAAGTCTATGGGGCTGGATGGGATCCACCCAAGGGTACCGAGAGAGCTGGCAGAAGTGCTCACCAAGCCAGTTTCCAGCATTTATCAGCAGTGCTGGATAACCAGAGAGGTCCCAGGTGACTGGAGGCTTGCCAATGTGACGCTTGTCTACAAGAAGGGCTGGAAGGAGGATCAGAGGAGCTAGAGGCCTGTCAGTCTGACCTTGGTGCCAGGGAAGATCATGGAGCAGATCATCTTGACTGCCAGCACTTGGCGTGTAGAAGACAATCAAGTGATCAGGTCCAGTCAGCATGGATTTATTAAAGACAGGTTCTGCTTGACTGACCTGATCTCCTTTTACGACAAGGTGATCCGCTTAGTGGATGAGGGAAAGGCTGTGGATATTGTTTACCTGGACCTTAGTAAAGCCTTTGACACTGTTTCCCACAGCATTCTCCTGGAGAAACTGGCTGCTCATGGCTTGGATGGACGTACTCTTTGCTGGATAAAAAAATGGCTGACTGGCTGAACCCAAAGTGTGGTGGTGAATGGAGTTAAATCCAGTTGGAGGCCAGTCACAAGTGGTGTTCCTCAGGACTCAGTACTGAGGTCAGTTCTATTTAATATCTTTATCAATGATCTGGATGAGGGGATTGAAGGCACCCTCAGTAAATTTGCAGATGACACCAAATTGGGCAGGAGTGTTGATCTGCTTGAGGAAAGGAAGGCTCTACAGAGGGATCCAGACAGGCTGGATCAATGGACCAAGGCCAACTGTATGATGCTCAAATTAAGTGCCGGGTCCTGCAAGTGAGTCACAACAACCTCATGCAACACTACAGGTTTGGGGAAGAGTGCCTGGAAAGCACCCTGGTAGAAAAGGACCTGGGGGTATTGTTTGATAGCCAGCTGAGTGCCCAGGTGACCCAAGAACGCCAACTTGTATCAGAAATGGTGTGACCAGCAGAAGTGGGGAAGTGATTGACCACCTGTACTTGGCACTGGTGAGGCCACACCTTGAATAGAGCGTTCAATTTTGGGAACTTCAGTACAACAAAGACACTGAAGTGCTGGAGCACATCTGAAGAAGGGCAGTGAAGCTGGTGGAGGGTCTAAAGAACAAGTCTTAAAAGAAGTGGCTGAGGTAACTGGTGGTGTTTAGCCTGGAGAAAAGGAGGCTGAGGGGAGACCTTATTGCTCTCTACAACTCCCTGAAAGAAAGGGGATGGTCGGTCTATTCTCCCAAGTAACAAGTGATAGGACAAGAGGAAATGGCCTGAAGTTGCTACAGGAGAGGTTTAGTTTGGACATTATGAAAAATTTCTTCACCAAAAGGGTAGTTAAGCATTGGAACAGACTGCCCAGGGAAGTGGTTGAGTCACCATCCCTGGAGGCATTTATTTGTAGATGTGGCACTTAGGGACATGGTTTAGTGGTGGACTTGGCAGTGCTAGGGTAGTGGTTGGACTCAATGATCTTAAAAGTCTTTTCCAAACTAAATGATTCTATGATTCTATGATAATTTGCTTGCCTATTTGACACTGCTGTGTGTGCAAGCTGCCCACACCATTATAGGCATCTTATATTTTCTCTCAGTTGCTCCACCACCACTCTCTGAGTTCTCCTGATTTGCTGCAGGTTAAGGTAGAGCCACAGAGTCATCAGAAATAGAGCTGGAGTCATCTGAAGATATTAATCCCTGTGCTCAGAAGTAGGATTAAAGAAAGTAATCTAACTAGTTTGTAATGACAGCCAAGGTTGGAGACCCCACAGGACCTCGGGTAATCTATACCAATGTTTCATGATTCCTGTTAACATGGTGTTCTCATCCTCTTTTTAAGGATGAGGAAGAAACATATTTCTCTAAGGAAACAGATTGGTGTAATTGCATGTACTAATTGGCTCTGACTACATTGGACGTAAATAAGTATACTTGCCATTTTGGGGAGACTTTGCACTTGCAGGACAATAGCTGGTTACAGAGCAAAAGGTGATACGTGAGGTCAGGCTGGTAGCAGCAAACATCTTTTGTTTTGTTTTTGAAACTTCCTCAAGTGTTGTCTTGTTTAATTAGGTGTAAAGGGGACTGTTGTTAATTTTAGGAACTAAGCATTTGGACCTAAAGATTTCTTGATTTAATAATAGCACACTATTCCATCTGAGGGTAGATACTTAGAGGAAGAAGCTGTCAAACACATTATGCCTATCTGTGTGATGACTCCATAGTTTATCTGATAGTTGTGTTAGTTTATCTAATAGACTAGCGAAAGTAGCAATAGGCTGTCTTTAAACAAAACAAAACAATTATTATTCTTATATTCATTTGTCTAGTATTGTGTTGGAAAGTTGTCAAAAATTGTAAGTCATTTATCTTATCAAAAATGTTAAAAAACCCAACAAATTTTGAATTAGAGAAAATACATGAAGAAGCTATTTATTAATACAGAAGAATTGCCATATTTTGCATTTAAATATTGTGAAAATCCTTTTCCATGGATGCTGGGATCAGTGCCATCTGGTCTCTTGGATCATCCCAGCTGAAAATAATGTGTGCTTCTTGCCATCAGTCAAAACATCATATTTATTAACTAATTTAAAAAACAAAAGAAGTCCAACGTTGTGGTATTTTCCAGTGAATGAAAGCCAGCAGTTTATCCCTCTTACCATTGCTTTATGGCTAACGATAGTGATAGTTTTGCTTCGTGGAGCTCATTTATCTTTGTGTACAGTGGGATGTTATGGGGAATAGATGTGTAATATTCTGGAACTATAGAGCTGTCACCTTCCTGGGCTTTTCTTTGTAAACAACTTGATTAAATGGAATGTCATTAGGAACACTTTTGCTGGGCTTTTGCTTTCTTGTAAGAGTTGATATGTTTGTTGGCAATTTCTCTTCTGGGCCTCCCCCCAAATGATAGCTTCAGAAAAATATTTACTATGGCGTTTCATATAACAGGAAATAAATAATAAAATTGAGAAGAGCTATTTAATTAGGGTGAGCCACACCTGTTACCTATCTGCATCTCCTCAGCTTTGCATTAAAATGTTAATTGAGCACAGCTGCAGGATGGTCCCAATCTTCTTGGTTTGGAGTATCCTTGACACTAATGTGAATTAGTACAGTTTGCCTAGGAGGCAGAACTGACATTCCTGCCTACACACCCTTCTTGTTCCACCACTAAAGGGGTAGCAGGACTTTTGTCATAATGCCAATTGTACAAAATTTAGGAATCTAGTTTTATGGATTCAAAATGGTGTGTACAGTTTTAATTTTTGCCATTACATGAACAGGATAAACCATAAAATACAGACATCAGGGTTTGAAAAATGAGCATAAATATACTGAGGTTGAGCAGGAATTGAGCTCACATGAAGGGACATGTACACCTGAGCAGTTTCCTCCCATGTACTCCATACCTATCTGCTCACCACTTCCCTTTCTCCATACCACTCTTGGTCAAAGACTCCTGGGGAAGTGTGAGAGCACTTACCCAACCACTGAGGAGAGGAAATAGCCCCACAGCAGGGGTTGTTCAGAGGAATAGACCCTTTCCTGCTGCCTGGAGCCTCCTCTTCACCTCAACTGAAGCCTGCTCCTTCTTTGACAAGAAATCCCTCATGTCCCTCACTGCTTGCTCCCCTCCACTCACTTGCCCCAGCTGCTGAACAATCTGTTGTCTCAGCAGCTATCCCCGGGGAGAGAGTCATAGAGCAACAGCCTATTCAACATTAATGCTGATGGAACTGTACTTTCATAAAGTGTTGTGGAAAAAAATCAGTAATAAGGAAGCTAAGACATAAAACATAAAGTACACAAATCTAACTTAATTTTTGTGCATATGATTTTTGTTGTTTAAATATAAGACTAAATAACATTTGTGATAGACCAGCTTATAAAAGAGTAGCTATGCGTGTGCATTTTTTTCTTCTTCCAACTCCCCTCCTCTAAGTAAAATTGCAGCTGGTGTGGACATTGTCTCAGTGTAGTCTTCAAAGAATGTGGGCAAAGGCATAGATGGTCTTTATAAGATAATAAATTTTCAGTTGGTTCACGTTGAAATGATTTGACAAGGACAGCATACTTGTCCCTGGTTAGAAAGATTGGAACCTGCGTATAGAAACCTAAATTGATTTGATTTCCAACTCCCTTATCTTAAAATGTTTAGAAATAGGAAAGTTTTTATGATTTATTACTTGAAAGCCATCAAGTCTCCTGCTGGCAGAATGAAGTAGCAGTATACCTGTTAACCCCACTTTGTGTCAACCTGTAAATACAACCGTGATATAATTTTACATGTGAGAAGTTTATTTTAGCCATGTACCAATCTAGTGCCTGTTTTCATGTGCCATGTATACTTTGGTATTTAAGTGGGAAGAATAAATTTAATCAAAGGACCAATTTGTTGTCTCGTGCTCCTCAGCGTGTGGCTTTCTAGTGCTGAAAGCTTTACAAGTTACAAAAAATCCCAGCAAGAGATTTTCAGGAGATTTTCTTCAGAGATCGCTTCTATCAGAGACATCTTTAGAGAATACCGTAGAAGTTTATCTAACATACAGCATATCTTCTACAAGGCAAAGGCACTTAACCAGTGAAATCTTTGAAAGCCACAGGTGAGATGCAAGGGAGACTAGCAAAGAAGAGGTTCATCAGCTGGTGCAAGGGCTGTTTGAGAAGAAGGGCTGGCCTGTGACTCTGCTGACCCAGTGGTGACTGATGAAGTCTGTGTGAAGAGATGGGTCTTGGAAGAATGACTTGGCTCTTCTCCCTCAGCTTTTTACCACTGGACAAAGAAGGTATGCAATTTGAGAGTGGTATCTATTCTATGCTGTCATCTATGCTGCAAAAGTACTGTGTGGTCTTTTCAACATCAGGAAAATGAGAAAAACCTGTTACACTATAGCCATCTTGAAGAAAATGATCTGTTACAGGAGGCTGATTGCATCCCAGGCTACTCTGACCATTAGTAACTTACTATGGACAGAGAGTGATCAAGATAGAGTACACAGATATTTTGTGACTGTTTTAGTGTATATCTGTCATTTACCAATGTAGTGCTGGGAAAGTCTCTCTGCAGCAAGCTGTGTGGATGAATTTGTGTTT
>VYZX01012210.1:55747-73307 GCA_013401335.1 Brachypteracias leptosomus
GGCCTGGGCTGTGAGCCCTGGGTTGGAGTTGACCTATGGATGAGACACAACCCAGCAGTATGTTTTGTTTCCTAAGTGGTTTCAGGCCCCAGAGGCAGAACCTGGCCCAGCTGTGTGAGGCCCCAACTGCCTCCAGGTGGTTGAGGTGGTGAGAAAGGACAGAACTCTATCAACCAGGGACTGATCAGTTTGAAGAGAGTTCCTGTTGAAGAGAGCTCTGGTTGTTTGTGGGAGAGAGTTTCTCTTGGGGCCAGTTGGACAAGCTTCTTGTTGGGAGTGGTTGCAGCTTGCTGAGCTCTCTTGGTGGTGTGTTTCTTGGTGGCTGCTGATTTGAGATGGAGAAGAGCAAAAAGCTGAAGAATATGTAAAGATGAAGGTATGCAGAGGGGATGTTGCTGAGTTCAGCGTTGGCCTGGGTGATCAGGCAACTGGTGGCAGCATAAAATGATGGTGGCTGAACTGGCACAACAAAATTGGCATAGTCGACAGGATTGTTTGTAGAAGGAGAGAGCTAGCAGCACAATGTCTAACGCATTCTGGTCATCTCACTGTTGCTTGTACAGTGAGACTGACAAATGAGCATAGGAGCTCAGTTCAAATAGATTTAGTTTTGGTTTTTGGGGGGGTTTGGTTGGTTGTTTTTTTTTACAGACGTGAGTATGAACTGTGAGAAACATACTTTAGATATTACAAAAATGAAGTTTAGAGCGATATTAGTAAAGATACATGAAAAACCTCTCCCAGTTCAGAATGTAACTAGGCAGTGCCATTGTGGATGAATGCAACTCCTCCAGTAAACCACTTCTAGTAATTGAACCATCACACATGCATACAGTCCTTGGAAGACTTGGGTGATGTACCAAGCTTAATAAAGTGCCTGTGATGTTTTGCATAGTGATGCCTATAGAGTTCCACGTGATGTATGTTGTGAAATTGTTGCAACTACTAAATTTTATGTGTCAAAAGGCAATTTTTTTTTTCTAATAGAGAGAATGGAGTAAAAGGAATGTTCATTTATTTGTAGTCCTTTACTTGGAAAGATTTTCTGTATCTTTTCTAAACAGTGTTGCCAAAAACCCCCATTAATATTGAACTTCATGACTAGGCTAGAGGCTATGGATCTACCTGTTTCAAGGAAGTTGTCATGATTTTTCTTGAAAAGTTCCTGTCCTGGAACATATAAGATGTGGAGTATTACCTTCGCTGCAGGGCACTTATCTGCTCTTAACTATTTGGCAATACTTTTTTAAATTAATTTTTTAATCTATCTTTTAATTTTGTGTCTTTACTCCCATATTTTCATCAATACTGAAGAAGTATCTTTCTTCTATAAGATGAAAGAAAAAATGCCTGTTAATACAAAGCTTAGAGTCATGTGTTCAGAATGATTCCTTGTTCTTAAAAGAGAAATATTCATTGTGATGACAATAATTCTGGAAAGCATTCTATGAAATACTGCTGCACTTACATCTGCTATTCTTCTGTGGCCTGTTTATCTTCCTTAAATTCATTTTACATAATTTACTGTCATGATAACTAGAGAAAAGTCTTGTTAAAAATCTTTTATATTTGCAGCTTTGCTTGTCCCATGTCTGGGCTCTTGTAATACCTTCTCTTTAATTTTATGCACACATACACACAATATGGAAAAAGCAGTGGGGTTTAAGTCCTATATTTTTCAGCTAAGCCATACCATATTATGACCAAAATTGTGACAAAATGAGCAGAAGGATTAAGGGTTTTTATTGTATGTGGGTTGTTTGTTGTTGTTGCATGATTTCTTTTTTTTGAATCCCTTGTTTCTAGAATCTCTAGTGAGCTCTTTTGTGAGCTGTAGTATTCATTCTTTTTAATGCAAACTCCTTGGAAATTTTCATGTCTCCTAATTATGGTTTGTAATAGCCAAAGAGTGTAAGAATAGAAATCTTAGTTGATTTTACAGCTATCTCCTTATCCTTACATGCCTTGTACAGAGACATCTTTAGGATTGATATAAAGATCTTAATTCTCAAGTGTGTCCCTTGGATGGAGGTTTGTGAAAATGGCTGGCTGAGTGGGCTTGAAAATGCAAGGTTGTGATACCTGTTGAACAGTGCTTTCTTCCCAAACAGCTGCCTTCACCTCCAAGTCACATAACTACAATTTGGTGAAAACCTCACACAGAAGCCTGCAAAGTTTTGTTCTAGTGGTGCTAATGTGACTGTTAATATTGTAGTGATATATGCAAAAAAATTCCGAGAAGCAGTAGTGTTCTTCACCACATACATTCGCTTCCTCTCTAGTGAGAACTTTGCTGCTTATATCACCTGCACTTGTCACTTAGTCCCTTGGCCTGGCTACTGGGCGGGTCTGGCTGGCTCAAGGGGAAGTACTGGTGGAAGAACTGGGTGGCTAGGATGGTTGGATGTGTTCTTGTTGGGCAAGCTCTACTTGCACCCATGCTGAAGACTTGTATCCAGTCATTCCTGCACTTCTCTTGCATTCCTGATGAGAGGACTGTGAAGAGTCACAGTGCAGAGTTTCTCGGAAGTGCTGTGGCCTTGCTGTGTGCCAAGGGAATGCCTTGTTACTGAAACAAGGATTGCTGTATTTGAGAGTCTCTGGGAATACTTGCTTCATGGGAGTGAGTTGATCTGGAAACCTTGCCAGCCAGTACCCTGGGTGATTGATATGCAGGCCCATAGGAGCTAGTGTCATTCAGGATTTCAGGAGAAAGTGGTCCTGTCTGGTATTCTAGTATTCTACTGGCAGTTCTTTTATGTACATAGCTATCCTTGACAGTCATTGCTTCTGTGAAGTCCCATTGGCTTCAGTGGTATTTTGCACTGGAGAAAAGCTCTATGTTGCTGCTGAGGTGTGCAGTTACAACTGAACGGTGAATACTGAGTTGTGACAGAAAAGGCTGAGGCTATGAGGAAGCAACTACTGAGGAGTCTACTCAAACTTCTAGATATAAGAAGGAGAATTTGTACTTCTCTGAGCTACAGTCTGCCTGACTCTTCTTGGAGGCCACCATTGATTGCAGTGGTAATACAATGTAAGGTTGATTTCTGGGAAAAGAAATACATACTAGTGTGTATTATAACATCTGTTGTAAGTTGTGTGCTATAGAATCAAGTCTTCTTGATAGTTGAGTATTTTGAGCTATTTCTTCTGCAGTAATTGTCATGGATTTCCTTGGGGGCTTCAGAATAAATGGCATGATCTAGTGTATGCATGGTGATAAAAAGGTGGCAAATATGTATAAAATATCCTGTTTCATTTTAAAAAACCTTGAACTTGACAAAATTAGAAATTTGTTTTTCCTGCATCTTATGCAATTTCTTGGGATCAGTCAAAGCCTGATAGAAAAAAAATATAATAGTCTAGTCTGCATATGCTTTACACTATTCTTCCAATCTCTGTAAGTATATGTTCTGAAGAGTTCAGATTGCCATGTGATACTGTTTCAGCTGTGATAATTTTGTACCATTGAAGCAAAGCGAACTGTAAATTGCAAAATAAAGAATAAACCCAAAGTTACTGCTTTCATTTATTCATACCATATTAATGCAATATAATTATCTGGCAGGCAGGATTTTAAGAATACTCAACAGAAAGCCGCTGAATGGTTGTTCTAATGAACACATAGAACCCAACACTTTAAAGCAGTAAATCACATTTTGTTACTTTTAAAGTGACAAATACCTTTGAACTTTATAATTGGAAATAATGTATTTTGGCACCTTGCAAAAGGCTTGTCAGAGTACTAACATTTGGAAATATTTCAAAATGGACAGAAGTGCCAATGGGATATCATAGGAACTATTATGGAGGTTTTTGCAATGTGCCTGTGTTGGTCACTATGTATTGTCATGTGCATTCTGGCCTCCTAAAATATTCTGAAGTAATCAGGACCCTAAATAAGGCTTCAGACTTAGATTATATACAAATCCTAAAAGATTGTGCTATTTGAATGCATGGTGAAATTACAAGAGTCAACATATTTTGAAAAGGTATCCAAGAGTAAGAAAAGATTTTGTCCTGTTCTTGAATATTTTATATCCTTTATTGAAAATGATCAAAGTTTAATATGATCAGTGTTTAATATTGTTTACATAATGTAAGTCATTGTTTACATTAACAATTGGAAGAGAGGAGCCACAAGGGTTGGAATCACTCCAGACAAAACCTGCCCTAACTGGCAGAGTTAATTTTAAAGAGCGTACAGAATGAGGAAGAAATGTGTGAAGGTCAAGGCATACTTAACTTTTTTCTCCAGGAGTTCCTTTTTTTACCACTATCAAGCAAACTGTCAGTACATGCTACACCAGAGCAGTGGCTTGATGTAGGAGAGGGGTACCATATTTAATCTATTTCTTCTCCAGGATTGATGCTTATGAGATTGTTTATTAGTCTAAAGATTTGGGATTTTATTTTTTATTTTCTTTCTTCTTGTCCTTTGGGGAAAGCTCTACCTTCAAAACAAACTCTATTCTGAATTCTTTCTGTATTGCATTCTGGCGTGAGGAATGACATCAAAAACATGCAATGCTTGTGCACTGGGCTACCACTGACTGGACTGTGACCTCCTGTACTGTGACTCTGTATGGATGTGAATTCAACGCCAAAGATGGAGGGGAATTTGTTATGTTGAAGAAATAATCTTCTAAAACTATCTTCAAACATTTCAGTATAAACTACGGAGGAGAGGGGGAAACATTGACACTCAAACCTTAATTGACAGCAAAATATCTGTCCTATAATCAAAGATGCTAACCAACATTAAACATTTAACACCTTTGGAAAAAAACTGAGAGACTATGGTGGAATCTAATGTTCTTTAAATTAAAATTGCATGCCAAAAGTGCATGATGCGAGGCAATGTGCTTAACTGTCTCTGTAAGAGAACAGATATTATCTTCTTTAAACCAGCTTTAATACAAGTAAAAGCCATTTTCTGTCAGAGAGGTTCCATGCACTAGAAGGGTCAGGAAGCTCATTTTCCTCAAGTCTCAGCCTATAACAGCGGTGTGAGTGTAACATACCTAAATAAACACCTACAATAATTTTTGCATAAATGTAGAGCGACGTGAGAATTGAGATGCAATTATTTAGCATTTGTGGGGGAAGGAGATGTTTTATTTGGTGTGTCAAGGACCGACTCCCTTGAGAGAGAGAAACCACTCACTGAAATGTCTAAAGTTTTCCAATATGTTGGTACGGCAACAGCATTAAGCAGGGAGTTGTTATAGCCATTGCAATTTTTACCAAATCTTAAGCTGTTTCTAATCAACATTTCTGGGAGTCTTTAGGTTATGACTATGGTAAACAAAGATTCATAATTAGAAAAGAAAAGAAAAAAAATCAGTAATTAAGGGAATTGACTATTCAGTGCTGTGAATTCACTGTGCCTAGAGTTAAGGAGTTAACCAAACCTAAAAATGCACTTTTACAAGGGCCGAGGGTGTTAACCTTTATCAATAAAGTACTAGTGAGCAAGGGGGGGGGGAAGTACCTTCTCTTTTTTTTTTCTCCTTAAATGTTTTTTTAAAGTGCTAGAAACTGCTGAAAACCATTTAGCAATATGCAGTGGCTATTTGACCAGGCCCTTCAAAACAGCAAAGATTTGCAAGACAGAGGTCTTGATTCCCCAGGCCAGTCAATGACATCTGGATCAAGCTATTATGCTTCAGGCTGCTGAGGTCAAAATAGATTTTTGCTCTATTACCAATAGATTTGTTTGAAACTATGTTTATATCTATACCCCAAATCTGACTACTTTTCATTAATCTGAACTCCCTGGTGTCAGTTCAGTTGGAAGATGGCAGAATCCCAAGCCTGGTTCTGAGGCTGCAGAAGACTGGAATGCAGATATTGAACCAATAGTTGATACCTTTGACAGAGCTGTAACAGAGGGAGCACGAGGGACCTGTGTCCTCCAGAGTGCTGTGATGCATGTGCTGCACCCTTCACTGATTTCAAGAGCAATGAGGGGGCAGGATCTTGCTCTTGTTCCCAGGCACTGTGTTAACCTAAAAAGAGCACCTGGCTCACCACTGTGATATTTAAATTTCAGCTCCCATTCATTCTCTCCAGACGTAACTTGGGCCCTTTCCTAAGGGAGCATCACATGCTGCTATTTTTATAAGGGGAATGTGGTGTGCTGTGGCCAGCGGAGGATGGGGCACAGTGTGTTCGTGGTTTGTATTCTATGTTTTCCCTGTTCTCTTTTGGCTGGAGACTTGTGAATAATCTAACAGGTCACCCCATCAGCATAAGAGGGAGCTCCCTCTTCCCAGAATAGGTGGCTAGACTTTGCTGTCTTGATCCTGGAGGATGTTCAGGTGACATTAAAAGAGCACAAGTTCTTGTGTCACTTTCTGGCTGAAACAGAGACTCACAGTGCTAAAGTCCCCTAGATCCTCTTAGGGCTGGTTCTCAGAGCACTGGAGTAAGACTGCATGACTAGCTATGTCAGCAGACACTTCAGAAGGATGAGACTCCAATCCTGGACTCCTTGTCTATCAACTAGGGATGTGTATCATAAACTAGTATAGAAATAGCGGAAAAGTAATAAGCTAATATAAGTGGTTTCTGTGAACCAGCAACTGTGCTTTTAGTTGTTTTTCATCTACACAAATAAATCTTGCTGGAGAATATTAAGTGTAGCAACAGCATGAATATGCTTTCTTGCTTTGATGTTTTGTTGCAACGTCCTTTCTTGCATCATGGATTTGACCTTTTTTCTAGAAGTTCGTATTTCTCTACATTCAGTAATAAATAACCCACAACCCCTACCTGATTTATGTGTATTTGAACTTTCTATGTACTTATGTGGAGTCCATACCCCATGTAAACTTTTGGGGGGATTTTTTTCTTATTGTTCTTTATTTTAATGCTGGTGAGCCACTAATGGCTTTACGGTGAGCGTGTAGTTGGAAAACTCTGAGAAGAACATAAGTGTCTTCTGGAAGGCATGAAGCATAAGATTAGTTAACAGAGATTATTAAACTTTCCTCTGGTGCTTGCTTGTGTTTGGGCTAATGTCTTTTTGGTTCAAAATAGTTTCTCCTTGGGGGGGCAGCTACTTCAATCTGGAGACTTTCCTCTGGACACAGTTTTTGATGCAGTGATTACTTTGGTACAGCTTCTTTTTTGAAATTCACTTTCTATTCTTGCAGTTTATGTCAAAAACTAATCTGCTTTACAATCTGGCAAATTTATTAAGTAACCCAACAAAAGATATTTGTTTTGGTATCATCAAAACTTTGTCCTCCAGCTGTGTCTTTATGGATGCATTTTGGTTTGTATTTCTGCACAATTTGTGCTGAGAACGACAGTCTTGAAAAATGGTTGGTGTTATGGCAAGCATGACAATACACTTGTTTTCCTGGGAAGCCACACATCTCTTGTCTTCTGTAGTAAATCTGAAGCAGATCAATTTACTTTCTGCTATTTTTACTCTTGTTTTTTGACTTACAGTTGGGAATATATCTTATTTTGACACATTTTAGTAGTTTATCAATTGTCTCTAGTTTTTACCAGCTCTGGACGTATCTACTATTCTGTCCAAAGACCTGTACATTTCTTATTGTACTGTTTTGAATCAATTTGCAGTTGCAGTGAAAAATACTTTAGTCTTTCATAGAAATAATTCAGAAAATTTCACATAATTTTTTTTCTCATCTTCCATTTTTCTTAACCATTGTTATGTTTGCAATACAACTTCTAATCATTTCACCTGGCAGTTGGTAAAGGAAAAGCAATTTTCCTAAATTTAGGAGTATTCAGAATGACTGAGCAGTTCAAAGTCTTCATTTATCTTTTCTTTAAGATAGGTCTAAGATGTCTCAGATTTTATTAAGCATAGTTTATCTATAGGGTTCCTGCTAGGTGATGAGTTTGAGACTTAGGTTTGTTGGTGGGGTGTTTTTTTGTTTGCTTGTTTTTTCATTTGGCACCACTCTTACACACAGCACTGGCAAACAAACTGACCTCGCTTAGGTGTCTGGTGACAACTGCACAAATGCTCCCATCTTTTCCTTCACTGTTCCCTGTGCTCTTTAATAAGTCTTGAAACAAACACATATCTTCTTGTGCTGTCTGCCTCTTCAATATCTGATTATTCTTTATGCATTTTCATGAATAGCCTTGCTCTTAGTACTTGTAGCACTTCAATTGTGAGCAGGCCAAAATTGAGTAACGCAGAAAAGAACAGTTATGGTAAAGGCAAGTTGAATTCACTTTATCCTAAACAACCTAGAACCAGTGTGAGATGAAGGGATTCATCCCATTCAGAAGGCAGAACCTCTGTTATATATTATGGGAGTACGTGGTCCCTGAGCCAGTACAGCTCTTGGGAGCACCAAGTATAGTTGCCCAGGGGGAATCTTGATCCTTTAAATAAGTCTACTGGCTATAGATACATTCAACTTCCTTCTCCTACTGAGAAAATCTATTTCCCAAGCTAAGTGGCTGTTCCCTGCTTGTCCCAAAACCAGCTGCCCACTGGTAAGTGTGGAGGGTGGGAGCTGCAGGCCAGAGGAAGGGAGGATCCAAAGATGCAAAACCTCTTGTGTTTCTGCTCTGCTGAAACATGGCAGCTCCTGCTAGAAGGGAAACAATGCTTAGGATGATGCACTGAGGTGATAAATCCTCCCTTTGCAGCACCAGCAGATATTGGCATTTTTGATGCTGGGCTGGCTTTATTCTCAAGTTTTATTTCTCGTTGCTAGTTTGTATTTGGGAGTCATGAGGTGAAAATGATGGCTTAGTGACAAGGAGATTCTTGGACATTTATGTCAGAATATAACATCTTTGAAGGCAGTAAGTCTACATGTGACACTATAATGGAAGGTGGCTTTCTTGCTTCCAGAAGAAATAGGATAGATTTGAAATATTGCATGTGTTTGAGTTGGGTGGGAGCATCCATACTGTTTATTTCTTGAGCTTTCTCAGAACTTTGTCTATCTCTTGTCTGAGACTTTGTAAGGACTACACCAGGCACTGAGTGCACTTCCTTCCTAACCTCACTGCTTTATCCAAGACTTAAAAGTTTAGGTTTTCTTCCTCTTTCATTTGCTGGAATCAGAAGCTTCTCCATTAACTGGTAGCTAAGAAACAACTCCAACTGCTCTGACTGTATAATAACTGTATCTGTCTTGTATAGTTGTGTTTGTCTTTTTTAAACTGAAAAGAAATACTTCACTGTTTTGGTTTTGATTTTTTAAATTCTGAATTACAAAGTTGAAATTTCTCACAAGCTTCACATTGTCAGAAGTACTCACAGAACTGATTTTTAATTGGCTTAAGAGCTGAGGCATGATGTTAGGAAAGAATAAAACTTAATTTCTGACACTAAGAAGTTAATGGTCTTAAAAATCTCTTTACTACAAAACTTAAGCTAAAAGTTCTACTGATTGAGATGATTATATTCAGTGGAAAAAAATCAAATAATATTTGACTTTTTTTTTAATAAAGATTGTATTGGCAACTCTTGTCTGATTTTTAAACACCACCCACTTCACCCACTCCTGCTTTATTCCCTCTTTAATTCTCTGTGGAATGACATCTGTAATCACAGATGAAATATGAAAACTAAACTTCAGTTAATGCCTTTTTTCCTTGGAAATAGGTTACCACAGTTCCTTTAACTTGTGAACTATGATTTTATATATATATATATACACACATATATATATATATAGTATTTCGGGTTCTATTGATATGTTTCCTGTTCTTAGACTGACACACTCTTTCTTGTGGGATTGAGTTTGTCATTACTGCATTCAACTTGATTAAGTGGGTTATGGAATAAAGTCCCTTATGCTCAACTTTATTTTTGTGATTAAGCAAAATGTAAATAAAATCTATTCATAAATCTTGTAAAAAAGTTGTGGGCTTTATTCCTGTAAAAATTGATAGAGTTGATCCAAATCAGGTGTGTTTGAATTGCCATTCAGGTTAATTTAGAGGCAAAAAAAAGTCAATATTTTCAATCTAGTAAACAATCTTTAATACCAAAGGTGGAATTTTTATGAATATACAGAAGGTGACTGTATGTCCATGATAAATCTGATGGACAAATACTTTCTTATATTTCTATAAAGGCGAGTCCTAAGTACAGGCTTACCCACAGTAATTTACCCATTTGGTGGTAGGCAAGTGAAGTGGAGGAAAGGAATTGTATTTCCCCTAAATTAAGGAATATGATAATCAGAAGCTCCAGCTGGAGCTGCTGTACTCCTACATATTGCACTGTTGCCACACCAACCCAAAGCTATTGGGGTTTTTGGATAGGTTGTTATAATTCTGCATTTTGTTCTAGCTGGACCCACTTCTCTGACTGTGTGAACAACTTAAAGTTTGGAGCTGAAACCTGAGATTAGGAACAGGACTAGGCACCAGCATTAGGTGCATTACACTGTGCACAAATCTGGTGAGGAATCCTGTCACTCAGGATGTCACAGAAGCCGATTTCAAACCACCTGAATATATCTCTTGCTTGTAGCCCCCCCTCCCCCCCCCATGCTCACACTCCTTTTTCATCAGTTTTATGACTTGCATCTCAGAGTTTTCTTCAGGCAAACTGTTTTGCAAATCGATCTCTGTGGAGACCACCTAAACCTTATATTTCAGAGGAACAAATATTAACTTTAAAAAGGAAAATAACTAAGTTCTAGTTTGCACCTGTTCCAAGGCCACATACAAGTTCTTATAATTTATTGACCTGTGGAAACTGCTTCAGCCATTTAGCTTAAGTACCTCCAATAGAACATTATGTGCTTGCCTTGTCCAGTTATTCAAGTTGGTATGCTATAGAAACATATTGTTCTGAGTATGTTTCTTCTGTGTATTATCTTCTTCCCTCAGGGCAGTAGTGAGTACCTTGATTATAAAAAAGAGTTTTTCTGCCTAGTCTGTCATTCCCCTCCTATTGCATCATGTTGCTTATGGCAATGTATAACAAAACTGGAATATGGAATATCTCAGGTTCCCAATCCCTCCTGCTGTAGAGGTGGGAAGGATCAGGATGATGAACCATTATCTCTTAAAATGTTTCCTACATACTAATTGCTTATCCAAACACTTGTACAAGTGGTTTTTTTTCTTGACTCTATTCATGTGCTCTTAGTTTGGTGTGGTGTGGGTTTGTTTGATTGGTTGGGGTTTTTTAATAGCTTTGCTGATTCTGTAGCCTGAAGAGGTGAATGTATTTAAGCTAGAAGTAAACAGTGTTTGCTTTTCTGCACAGTCCATGTATTCCAGTGTGTGCATGGAACTGGAAGACAGTAATGTGTGAATTAAAGGAAGGCACCATTAATTATGCAGCTATTGCACTGTCAGGAGTGGATAATTCCAGGCTATAGTGGCCTTGTATCATTATAAGTGTTATACTTTCCAATGTATTAACTTTTTTTTTTTGCTGATAATTTAAGTGTATTAGATATAAGCAAGCACCTGAAGCTGACAGAATTAACCGTATGGATCTTATTGCTTTGCCTATTTTGCCTTTTTCCTTTTGTTCTTATGCATATGCTTATATTCTCCTTGTTTGGAGTTTGCTGTTGTTGCTTTAGCTTTCATCTCTTCCTTGGTCTCATCGTGGACTACTGAATGATATTCAGGATTCTGTTCTGTTACAAGTTTCAGTGCTGAAAAATTCTGAATGTTAAAAATGGCAACAGCAGAAAAACTAAAATAGACTGAGACAGTTCAGCAATTCCCAGGTGAGAACGTACTCTATGGGCTGTTACAGGAGTCTTCCTGGAGAAAACTCTTTATTCAGTGAGTATTATTTAATTATTGATCAAGAAAGGATGTCCTATGCGCTTATTTGAAATCTACATCTGAGGCAGGCTGTGAGCAGTAGTCCCACGCTTCTGCAGTGGATCTGAAAGACCTTTAGTGCAGGCAGTGCACTCACCTCGGCCAAGAGACCACGCAGATGGTGGAGATGAGAGCAGCCAGAGTCCAGAACAGTTCCCAACTCTACCGAGGGTTGATTCATTTCTGATTGACCACGCTCTTGCGGTCACTAGATGGCAGCCTGTCCTCCGAGATACACAGGGCCATCAAACCTGCCTCTGAAGTTAGGGATTAACATGATTTGGATCAGGTCAGTCAGTGCTAAATCACTTATATTGTTGATAAAACAAAAATTTACATCAGAGATGAAATGTGTTGCTTGCACCAAAGAGCGAGTCCTGCTGCCGTGGAGCACTTGGCCTCCACTGTGCTGCGGAGTTTTCTCTTCTCCCCTACCCCTATCCTAAGTGTTCAGTTTGAGTGGTTTGGTTTTGGTGGTTGTTGTTTGGGGTGTTTTGTGGTGTTGGTTGTTTTTTTTTTTTCCCAAGTTTGTTTGCTTTTTAGTAAGAGGGAGCAACAGAGCGGGAAAAGTGAATACGTATGAAATTTCCTGTCATCACAGGTTACTAAATGAAAGATAACAGGGTATGCAATTTACTGCCAAAATTGTTGCTTTTCTCTTGTAATGATATTTCCAGGAAAATTTCCAAGCATTCGGCTTCAATACTTAATATTCCATAATTCCATTATTCCATTCCAAGTGATATATAATAGTTTTAAATGCAAAATCTGTTTTCGAAAAAAATTGCATTTATAGTTCTGCATTGACTATTTTCTTAATAGCCTTCAGATTGCAGTGTTGTTGCTATTTTTTAATTTGTGAAAAAGTTTTTAAAAAAACCCCCTTCATTATGAATTTTTTTCTCTTCTGAAAAAACTGGTTGCAAAAACTATTAAAATACTGTAGTCATTTAATGCTATGCTTTTAGCAGCATACTACCCAAAAGGTCTTGAAATACATCTTTTTAATTATATATGTGAAGTTTTCAGAACAAACACAAAAATGTACATATACTGCTTGAAGAGTGTTACAGTGTAGAATATTTAGAATAGCACGTGTTGCATGTTTGGGCTTTTTTTTATTTCCTTGAAAATGTTCTGTTTAGAAATTAACAGTCAAACAGACATGTGACATATCCTACCTCATTTGACCATTCACTACATGCTGGATTTTTTCTTAGCAGCATGTCAATATTGCATCAATATCATCATTAGGAATTTTAACAATCAAACGGATTTGCAGTGTATGCTTATCATGATTAGCAAGCATATGCTGCATATTTCTATTAATGGCACATCAATATTGTCATTAGAAAATCATCAAATAGATCTGTAGAGCAAGCATGTGCTGAACATCATAGCATTTAGAATCCAAAAAGGCTTTGTTTAGCCTAAGTCTATTCTGCTTCAGTTAATTTCTGCTTCTTATCAAAAAGAGCTATCTTGATACCATCTTTTACTGTAAAACCTTTAAAATAGTGTTTCTGTAAACAGAGTATGATATAAACCTTTACCAGAAACTGCAGTAACAGTGCATTAGGATTCACAAAGGTATCATAAAAGTGTTTATGAAAGACTTGTACTATACTATGCCTTGAACTTTGCAACAAAGACTTTGATTTTTCGAGGGTAACCTTAGTACTGCATATATGCAGCTATTTATCACTTGTTCTTGCTTCACTTTAACTGTGTAAAAGACTTTAAAATGCTTTCTCTGTACATGTTATTAACTTGTGGTTTAAGGTCTACTATTTAGAAAAAAAAAATAAAATCACAGAGTTTACCAAGACATGAATCTTATTTCTCATGTTTTATTAGATTTAGCTAAAGAGTACAACCTAGTATAAACATTCTAATATGATGAAAATGTTGTAGCAATAGGCTCTAATTTTGTCCTATATGCTGGAGAATTAATGGCTTGCACATATCACTGTGAGATAGGAAGCAATTAGCTGTTCTCCCACATGCATGTACATACTCCCTATTTTAATGACAAACAAGTGTGGGGTTTTTTAATATAGGAAAAATATTGCAATTAGTAAATTTTGTTTTGGATGTCCAAGGTGTGCAGAAATTTTGTCCAAAACACCAATTGAATCAATTTTGTTCAGAAATATTTTTTTTTCTACTAGTTCCCAAAAGTATTAATTATAAACTTAATGGAGAAACATTATGGTGCAAGTTGCTTTTGTGACTTTTGTAAATAACAATTGCAGAGCAGAATTTTGGCCTTCTATCTTTATTACCTGTGAAACACCCATTTGTTCTTAGACTTGCTTTAAACACAGTAATATAATAAGGAATGGCAGAGCCCTACTTTAAAGAACCATTTGTTTGGGCAGTAAAAATATAGCCTCTCAACATTCTTAACCAATTATCCGTCTTTGTTTATGCTGTTTATGGCTTATGGAGTAATGGCTCCAGCAGAGCTAATCGTCAGCACCGGTCTGGACATCATTGCAGGAGAAAGATTCACTTTTCCTGGAGACAACTACTGCAGCCTCCCCAGCCTGCAGGAGGTCTCTGCTGGGGTCATGCTCCTGACATCTTGCTATAGGTGAGGACAAGGACAGAGCATGACTGTTTACAGACGGATGGTTTAACCTTGCCTAACATTTCACTCTGGCTACTGTTGTTTTTCATAGCTCCCTCTTCAGAGCTGATATAGTAGGTTTATGGGTGGGGAAGCATGATTTTTATCTTGGCATCAGTTTGAGGATAATCGGGTCATCTGCAGAAAGCAGCCTGAACTCTTGACTCTCCTCATTTAAAACCAATGATCTCCCCAGCCTATCTGCCTCAACTGCATACTCCAGCAATTTGATGGTGTTGATTTATATGAAAATGAGAATTATACTTTTTAGTTATTTCATATCCACTGTTTGGTGCGTTAATAAGCTACTCTGCTGTAGTCATTGTAATTGCGTGTTCTGGACTTGCTTCAGATGCATCTGTGCCTCATGGGAGCCAGTCACATGGCAGCTATACAGAGATTTTTTTGATGTCATCAAATTGTGTCTTCTGTGCCTATATCCGATGCAGAGGTCGTGAACTTTAGGTTCAGTAATCGCAGAAAACGGGGCTAGATGAAGAAAATGCCTTCTGGAGGCTTGTATAGATAGTACAAGCACAAACAGAAACTGCTGACAACGAAGCTTTCCTAACTGTCATGTACTCAGCTGATGCAATAATAATTTGCACAGAACAATAAGCTGTATTGCTGTATATAATATTCTTTTTTCTAATGACTCATTATCCTAGGATGATGAGGAGATGAGTAGAATATAAGTGTATTAAAGCATAATTGCTTTTCTATTCAAACAAAAGCATGCAGCGTATACATTGTGACAAATGCCTAATGAATGGGAGTGGAGCTTTTTTGTTCTGTTTCAGTTTATGGCAGTGCCTGCCATAACTGCCTATTTAAGATCTTAATTGCTTTTAGTTTTAACAGTTACCTGATAGTTGCTTTTGGTTGAAGAATCATACACAAGATTATGCCTCTTCACTGCAAAAGTGAGCTGTTTACAAACCAGGAATGTCGGCTTCTATGATTCCAGTTGAACAATTATAAGAAGATTAATTTTGTACAGCTATTATTGCTATACTACCATAAATAATTGTATAAATATTGTACCAATGCGGGTTTTTTCAATCCATTGTTGACAAAATGTACTAAAACCCTTTTAAAATATTCTTGAAAAAATGTTACTTTTGAAGATGTCTGCATATAAACCATTTACCTTCCATAGATGTATTATCACTGGACTTGAATTAAAATCTGTGAGTGTTAAAGCTGGTCTTATTCAAGCATCTGTGTTCTGTTCTCATACTCATTGGTAGGACCCTAAACCTAAGTTGCTTGGGCTAATTATTCTCTTCAGATGACACTGGTCCAGGGTAGTCACTTCCATAAATACATTTGAATGTGAAAGATGCCCAGGCAAAATTTCCTTCCACTGCCAACTCACAGTGTACCTTTTCTGCTGATTATCGATATTACTGGGCTGTAATTTTGGACTCTTCATTATCATCTCAGCCAGAACCACCACAGCATGTGGTATCTTTTACATAATTAAACTTTGTTTCCACCCTTGCTTTACTACCCAAACCACTGGAATCCTTTCCAATCCCCTTGAGGCAATGGTTATGGAAAGAGTGCCTATGCGTTATAGCAACTGGTGAGCTATCTATTAAGTATGAACTATCTCCTGAATTTGTTGTTCTGTTTTGTTGGGGTTTTTTTTATTTACTGGGAAAATTTGATCTTTGTTAGCTATATCCTATTATTAATTTTGCTGGGGCAATCATCATGACGTTCTTGACAGAGATTGTAGTTAAACTCCCTTGAGAGCTAAGTCAAGAGAATTCATCTGTTTAAACTTCTCTCAGAAGACCTGAAAATGATGCTAAAGGCAGAAGGACAAAGAGGTACATGATAACTGCACGAAGTGCAGGCATCAGGCAGCAGGTGGTTGTGCCTTAGCATCTCCTGTATTGTGGGGGGCTTCTCTGCTTGCAAAGCTCAGACCAAGTGTGCTGTTTCTGACAAAGTGTTAGCATGAGATGTTTGAGCGTGCTTTCTGCTTAAACCTAGTGGAAAATAAGATTTGCTTTTCTAAGAGTAATGCAATGATATATGACTTATATAGAGCAGTCAAAAACTGACAGTTTATTTTTTTTTAATGTTGCTTTAAATGTTTGCAAATGTCAGTGTGTTTATTGTGTAAAGTTTTGCTTTATGAAAACCATGATATACTTTCTGAGGACAGTGACATGTTCTTTCCAAGCAGTACCTATTTACTGATCTCCCTGCAAATAGATGAACAAATTAATGTATATGGTGGCCAAGTACATGGCTTAACATATTGTGATTCTTCAGAATGGAGGTACAAGGTGCTCAAGCATATTGTCCTTCAGTCTAGCTCTTCTGAAACAGTGCTCAGACTTCTACTTTCTCTTAGTTTGTCTTCTTTATATCAAGTTGACATCTGGAAAAGAAAAAGTTTTCAGAGATCCTTCTTGCTTATATCCATGAGGTATCTGTGAAACACTTTCAGTCCTTTAAGCTGAAGTTTTTTATGTCTGTTCCAAAAGTAGTTGAATTTTTCCTTGATGCTGTCTAGGTTTCTGTTACACTATTTACCAGGGGTGCAAGGAATGGTTGAAGTCACCCAGAATTCTGGTTTTCATTATATCTTCATCAGTATGGAAGTATTAGGACAAGAAAAATGTCTTTGCAGGACAGGCTTTCTCAGAGATATTGTTCCTTTTCTCCTATCACCTTTCTACATGAGAATGAGCCTGGGACAGGTTTAAAGAATAAATGCCGTCTTATCCCAGATTTCTTCCAGTTCCTTTGAATCCATGCTCCACCTTTCCCATATCCTGTTTCTTCCAGTATCAGATGGAATTCCTCCTGGTTAGCATAGGGTTGTGATACTATAGTTTGCCCTTCATTCCAGCATCTCTTTGCCTGCTGGATGATATGCTCCAGATATGCAGTTCCAACTCTCTGGCTTTTTTGCTTTCACAGGTTCTCCAGCCAAGGACTGTCTCAGAAGCATCTGTTTTGTGGGTATGGGAGTGCTACTATTCTGCACGTGTTTGGCCTGAGATTTTTCATGTCATGATTTTGTTGACTATCCTTGTGTGTCCCTGCCATGGTGGTAACCTTAGAGGTTACACAAATGCAGAGGAATCTCACCTA
>VYZX01012211.1:0-42476 GCA_013401335.1 Brachypteracias leptosomus
TCCCTGGAAGCACGGCTCCAGAAGGTGTAGCGGTTGCTCGGAGAACCAATGTCTTCCCCTGAATCCCCCCGTCCTCCTCCCTTTATAGTTGAGCTGACATCATATGGTATGGAATATTCTATTGGTCAGCTCGGGTTGTCTGTCTGGGTTGTATCCCCTCCCAGATCTTGTCCCCCCATACCTTTGCTGTCGTGTGAGCCCTACTAGTCATAACATGGGTGTGTTATCAACAGTCTCTGGACTGCAGCATGAGGGCTGTATGGGGAAAAACAGCTCAAACCCACTACACTATGGAACTATGTCCTTGCTGTTAACTGTTTTCCACATCTTTTTGTGGGGAAAACTTGCATTTTTTAATGATGGAGCTGAGCAGAACTCATAATAAATGGACTGTAGATCCAAACACTGAAAATTTCTTGGAATGTTGAGATTTGGGATCTTGGTTTTTATCCTCAGAACAACAGCATATCTGCTTATGCCTCCGTTTTCAGGTTGTCCACTCACTCAGCAGCTTAGTCTTGGTTTCTGTGTGACTGCAATGGTGAACTGCAGCAATCAGATGCTTTACAAACTCCTGATCACAGCTTGCATCAAAAAAGTGAGTGATGATGCATTTTATTTACTACAATAGTCAGAGGAAGAGACAGTTTCCATTCTTCTGTGCCAGAAAAGGGCACTTGAAAGCTTGATTTTAGTCCTTTCACTCATATAATGCCACATGGAACAGGACATCCCTGCACCATCCCAGGCTGGAGAAGACCTTTCTTTCTATACTTCCTGCTTTCTTGCTTATTTCCTGTACAAAACTAATGGACCCTCCTGACCTGCTATCATGTTTGGCTCTAACACTTTGTTGTGGAAAGGAACAAACACTGCCTCCTGTTCCTCATGCTCCAGCTGGCTGGAGCATCAAGCTTTTCCAGCTCGTCTGATAGTAAATGCTGGGCACTTGAAGAGTCTTTTTTCCTCCTGAACCCCATCTCTAACTCATATTTTAACTGCTGAACCCTGCATCTGGCAGAAAAAATAGTGAAGTGAACCTGAGGATAAGACGGTAGCCACACAGGTTTCAGTGCAGTGCTTGTCACTATCTGGGATTTAGCTAATTAAAAAAAATCCTCTAGTTGAATCAAAGAACTGTGGGCTGGCTACAGCTGTGGAACATATCTCTGCTTGGAGCTTGACAGATGCCTCCCTGGTATGACAGAACTGGCTTTACAGACGGCTGATGATGCTCCTTGGGCTGCAGTGTGAGAAGAGCTGTTCTAGTTCACCAGTCAGTAGTCTTTATTGTAATTCTGTTTTTCTCTTGTGCCTGTACAACTCCAGCTGGCATCTGGGAGCTCTATATACTAGATCCTGGTCCCTAGTATCAACCCGTGGAATTAGACAGATTTTTATTTAATTTTCATTAAAAGAATGATTGCAATGTTTTAAGGTTTTTCTTCTGCCTGCTGTTATTTTTGAATATGTGAATGATAGCTACATTGCAAAAATCATTGATGTCATCTGTCCTCAAAGCAAAAACTGACAGATGTTAGCCTATTACCATCTCTAGCAGTTTAAAAATTGTTGACTGTCTACTTCTCTCTGCAAAGTTCTGGACAGTAGTTCCATCTTTGTATTTTTCAGTCTATATCTTTACATGGGAGGAACTGGCTTATGCTGAAAGAACTGGATTGAGAATCAGATTTTGGATTTCATATTCAGTCTCATATTTACCTTGTAGTCTTGAGCAAGTTGCACAGTAAATTTCAGAAACAGCAGATGTAGAAGTGCTGAACTTCTAAGTATCTTGTTCTTGTTGTGAAGGTCTGGAGTGATGGGATCAGACACTCTATAGAGTAATGCCAATAATGTTAGGCACCCTCTAACAGAGTTGAAATAACATGCTAAGGGAAAACTGTGCTGTTGGCATATTTCTTCCTGGAGATAGCCAGTAGGAAAAACGAAGAGCAAGGGAGTGATACGGACCTTTGTATACTCTGTATCAAGTACCTAACATCCTTTCTATGTGCAACCTTTCTTTCAAAAGAACACAGACGCTGAAAAGAGGGAACATGTTCTTTTCTTATGCATGACAGTCTTGTATTACAGAGCTCAGGAAATAAGTTATTCTCCAGATCAAGGATTTAAAGCCTCCTGAGAGAAGGTGCCATACCCATGGATGCTGTTCACATCGCTTGCTGAAGATATGCAACTGTATTCAAAGTGCAAAAGGGGGACATTTTGTGAAGGGAGGAGCTGGCTTTCAGTGCACAATGAAATTTACACGTTTGTACCCTGCCATTGTTTCACAATCAATTTTCCATTTCCTTTGAGTGCTGGGCTCCTCACTGTTATAAATTGAGCAGCATCAACACTTTCCATTCCTACCCTTTGACTGATCTGTCTCTAAAGAAAGGCATTACTGACTGCTAAGGGGTTTGTCTCTGAGGTGTGAGGGTTGCACTGAATGCAGAGATTGGAACAGTGCTTCTCATTTATGAATATGGATCATTCTTGGCTGTGCCAGAAATTCAGAACTATCCATACCTGTGAGATATGCTTCTAGGCAGACTTATGGATTTGATTGATACACTGTGGAGATTTCAAAACTGAAAAGTAAGACAGTGTTGGAATTAGGTAGGAAAAGTCTGTATCTGAGCAAAACTTCTATGATTATCTAGGTTCTATGTGTCTAACCACTGCTAAAACTGTGCTTTCAGATTCTCAGCTACTTGGCGGATACCGTCTTTTATGTTATGAATCACAAAAAAGCACAGAACATGAAAATGTATGCATCTATGATTAAAAAAAACCAGTAGTGGTTCACATGTATATGTACTTACTAAGAGGTTAGAATTGGAAGATAAATCTGTGATCAATACCAGTTCTTGGCTTTGGACCATGATTCATTTATTGTAGTGGCAGTAACCACAACAACAAACCCCCACTGAGTAAAGAGGTCACCACGGTAACATCACCATCATCATAACAATAACAACAGCAACAATAATAACAACCGTAATAACAAAATCAACAATAACAACAACAATAAGGTATTACTGCATTAGTTGAACCTTAAATACTCTTTACACTGTACTTGCATTAAAATAGCTAATAAAATTCAAGATTAAGATTTTATTGCAGTCTGCCTTACTAATGTTTCTATGCTATGTATATAAAGCAGGTATTGTACATTGTATATATAAAGTAGGTATTGTACATTGCTACATACTAGGTCCTATGAGGAATTTACATTTTTCAAGAGCAAATCTCAAAGCACTGTCAGATAATTAGCTGGTTGTAATTGATTTTGAAATATATTGAAAATATAAACCCTTCACCTTGTGTTCAGTTGATAGTCTTTTGTTTTACACCACTGAATGATGCTTGCTATAACTGTCAGATGCCCAAGCACATTTGCATCTACTGTGACATGAGTTAGTCTTGTATCCTGTGTAATATTATTTTTTTTTGCACTATATAAAACAAAATAAAATGAAACACAAGAAAAATAGACTCAGGATGTTGCTATACATAACCTTATTGCTAACCTGTCCGAGGAATACTATAATGAATATGCATAACTTGAAGTGATATGAGTAATTTATTTGTTCAGTTTGGATTAGATTCAGACGGAGTAGAAAGCATGCTCAGTAAGTTTGCAGATGACATCAAGTTAAGCAGGAGTGTTGATTTGCTTTAGAGTAGAGAGGCTCTATCAAAGGGTCTGGACAGGCTGAATCAGTGGGCTGAGGTCAATTGTATTTGGTTTAACAAGGTCAAGTGCTGGTTCCTGCTCTTCGGTCACAACCCCATGCAAAGCTACAGGCCTGGGGAAGAGTGTCTGGAAAACTGCCCGACAGAAAATGACCTGGGGGTACTGGTTGATAGCTGCCTGAATATGAGCCAGCAATGTGCACAGGTGGCCAAAAAGGTCAATAGCGTCTTGACTTGTATCAGAAATAGTGTGGCCAATAGAACCAGAGCAGTGATGTTCACCCTCTACTCAGCTCTGTTGAGGCCACATCTCTAATACTATGTTCAGTTTTGGGCCCCTCACTGCAGGAAAGATATTAAGGTGCTGGATTCAAAGATGGGCAGCAAAGCTGGAAAAGGATCTAGAGCACAGGTCTAACGAGGAGTGGGTGAGAGAACTGGAGTTGTTTAGCCTGGAGAAGAGAAGGCTCACAGGACACCTTCTTATTCTCTACAACTACCTGAAAGGAGGTTATAGTGAGGTAGGGGTCAGTTTCTTCTCCCAAGTAACAAGCAATAGGACAAGACGAAACAGCCTCAAATTGCTCCAGGGAAGGTTTAGATTATATACTAGGAAAAATCAATTCCCCTAAGGGGTTGTAAAACACTGGAACAGACTGCCCAGGGAAGTGATGGAGACACCATCCCTGGAGATATTTAAAAGATGTGTAGATGTGTCATTTAGGGACATGGTTTAGTGGGGGACTTGGCTATGCTAGGTTAACAGTTGGACTCAATGATCTTAAAGGTCTTTTTCAAACGAAATGATTCTATAATTTAACAATGTTATGGTTGGTTTAGGAACTGATTGTCTCTTATCTAACTCTTTTGTGTGACAAGCTAGAAAATCCATGCTGTCATATTTTGGTAAATTTGTAGAAATTTTTGATTTTGAATAGACATTACATCTTGCTATTCTAAAACCTCTCCTTTCAGGTCAAAATTGATGATTTTTTATTTAAGTTTTTTATCTATTTTCTTACAGAAACTGCTATTTCAATTTCTTTATTAATATTCATTCTAGATTAAAGAGCTACTACAAAGGATAACTGACAGTACAGGTCATGTACAAGACAGGTCTCCTTACTTTAAATGAGAGACCTCTAGAATACAGGCAATGGAGGTACTTGTTCTTATTTCCTGAGGTCTGTATATGATTCATGTGTTTCTCAACTTATTATCTTCTGTTACTTTGTGGTCTCATGCAAGTTTGTAAAACAATATTGAGAACAGTATCTTTGACAAATGACTCGCCTGTAACAAACTCAACTTAAATTCCTTTCAGGTCATTTATACCTTCGCTGTTATTTCCTCATGCTCTTGTGCTTAAGTGCTAGGGGCAGCTGAGCAAAGGAAATTAACTTTTATGATGTATCAGTCACAGCTTTTAGTATAATTCAGTTTATTTCATTGACGGCAACACAAAAATGCTGTGCAAACAGCTTACTGGTAGGGGTTGTTTTCCAGCAACTTTCTCTTTCATTCAAGGATCAGTAAGTTGTTGATGTACACAGCAATTGCTGTCTCCCAAAAGAGCAACTTTGAAACTTACTTCCTTTCTCTATTTTTCCTGCTTTTAATATGCACTTAAATCACAATACTTTATTTATAACAAGGTCTTAGGAATCGCAAGGATATCTGCAAACAGCACCAGAAATCTAAAAGTTCTAAGTAGTGAAAATAAAACAAAATTTAAAAATTTTCTCAGGTATACTGACTCAAATGAAGTCCTGCTTGAACTGTTTGAGAAGATAAAAATGTTCTGATGCCTAAGAAATCAACATAAATAAAGAAAATGCTCTAATATATGAACCCATCAAATGATATGTCACCAAGAAATTCGAGTTTCCTCTTTTTCGATACTTCACTTGGTAATTATAATGTATGGAATGCCATGTGTGTAAAACTATATTTGAAATATATAAGTATATAACAGCATGATTTTGTTGCAGTCTTAAATCTGTAGTAAATTAGTTAGAACCTACCTTTCCAACACTCATAGGTAAAAATGAGGATTTTCAAGAATTTAGGAGATAATGGGTTGATGCATCTGTGTAAAAATTACTATCTCTGCTGGCAAATACTGTTCTCCCTGTGCTCCTTGTCTTTTTTGGTGTTTTGAATCATGTTTTTTAAATCAATGGCATTTTTTTTTTTCCAAAGACAAAATAAATGTAGAATGACAAAGGGAAGACGGAAGACTAGGAGTACTTCAGTTTTCCTAGAATCTTATAGGAGAGAACGAACTGAGTTTTCAGTATATTTTTTTTTTCTTCAATTTTGTGAATAAATCTAGCTCAAACCCATCTTTTCCTGAACACATGAAAAATTAATGAACTGATTTACAGTGATGGCTTTCTCCCTCAGATTACAACAGTATCTAAAGCAGATTTTTCTTACTTGTTACATAATGGTATTTCTTTTTAAGGCCTAAAGGCTTCCTGCTTTATTCATCAGTCAGATTTACCTTGAAAGTGACTAGTTGATACTTTGAAAGAGTGACTAGTTGATACTTTGAAAGTCTGAGTCATTATTGGGGAGAAATTATCTAGTAAACTTCTAGGGTTGGTTTGGAACAAAGGTATTCTTAAATATGCATGTGAAACTGACATCTTTTTTTCAAAGGATAACAAACCGTGTCTTAAAAGAAGGGCCTAGATGAGTGACTGATATTACCTCATGGGCAACAGAATCAGCATTGTTCTGTTTTATAAAGTATTAAGTAATTAATATTCTTCATAAAAACAAAGATTTCTGAGGTACTCAAGGATAGAAAATTAGATGGTTTATCTAGTGTTGTCTGAAGACCATCCTGAGTTCTACCACGTCTAGGGTTGGTCTGTAAGTTCTCAGTGGTGTTGTAACTGTGTCATTTTCTTCTTCATATGGAGGTATCTGTTACAACTGAAGAAGCTGTCAATTGTTCCAAAGGTCAAGCCAGTCTGTGTGCCGAGTTTAGGTTTCCACAAATTCTGGTCTTGCAGAAGTAGAAGAATGAGTATTAAAAAGTTGTGGGATTGTCTTTGCATTTTTTAAAAAAAGTTTGTACTGTTTTCCTACATTACCTGGAACATATTAGTTTATTAGTCTACTAGAATCTGTGAGCAATTAGTAACCAAATGACACTATTGCTACACCAGTGTGGAAGATAAAATATGTTTAAGCAAGAGATTTTCTGCTTCCTTGACACTCCCTTTATATTGGACTTTATTTTGGGCTGGACAGCTCCAGATTTTAAGTAGAAAATTAGAATCTATATGGAGTTCCAGAGTTAGTAGATTAATTCCTCTTCATTTTTAAAAAGTCCTGTAAAAACCCTTTTGCCAATAAAAGCATAAATGCTGAAACATTAAAGACTGGCTTTGAAGGTTTTTGCAGATACATTGGAAATATTTAGGCATATCATTTGCACAAGTTTACCTTGCTTTGGGTATGGTTTATTTTATTTTATCCTGCTTGAATTTGACATTCAATAGATATTTGCATGATGCTCATATATCATTCAGTCATTAATGTCTATCTAGACACTGGATGTTCATGATGTATTTAAGTTACTTATGAATTCTGAACATCAGACTCTCTAACAGACAAATGGTTAGCTTTATTGTCTAAAATAAGAGATACACTTTGGGTTTGTACAGTAAGAATAGCCTCCTTCCTTGAGTATTATCTAATATGGTAAGTGCATGCTTCTCTTAGTTGTTAAAATACATGTTTAGTTCAGATGGCACAAGTTGTTTTATCCCTCTCAGCACTTTCTTGAAATATGTAGAAGCATAACATTCATTAGAATGGAGTTTCAACAAGAAAAAGATCTTATTTATATGTTCTACATTTTTATTCATGTGATCTTTTTTATGTTATCTGTTGTGAAGTTGACAAAGTTTATAAGTAGATTTTCAAAACTTGGAAAAAAATTCTTCAGTCTGTATTATGGTAGGAATTAGAAAAACTTCTGTGGGATTGTGCAAACAAAAATCTAAGATTGTACTTTCATTTCTGTGTGGTCAGAAGTTCGACTAAGATCTTTCAGAAGACAGAAATGTTTACTGTGTCTTTATGCAAAGAGAGATTTTTCTATGGCATGGGCTGGGGAGTGGTTGATCACTGGAACAGGTTGCCCAGAGAGGTAGTGGAGGTCCCATCCCTGGAGACATTCAGGGTCAGGCTTGGTGGGCCTCTGACCAACCTGACCTGGTTAGAGATGTCCCTGCTTTTTGCAGGGGAGTTTGACTAGGTGAAGTATAGAGGTCCCTTCCAACCCAAACTATTCTATGATTTTATGATGAGATGTAGTACATGTAGATTTTTTCTTATTTGGCATCATAAGTAAGCAAAGCCAGGAGGGCTTGCTTATTACATTGCTGTACGTGATCTTTACAGCAGTATTTAGATGGCTACAAAAGGGAACATGGCAAAACACCTTAAAAAAGGAAATGCCTAAAATCTGAATTTTCTTCCATCTTAGGTTGAATAAAATTTATGGCATTAAACAGGTTTAGGTAAGGAAAAATAATTAATTCCAAAATAATTTATTTAAAAGAAGACTTTCAGTCTGAATTATTGACAATGTTAGTATATATTTTACCTGACAAACTGTATTTTTGGGAGATCAAAGTTATGTAGAGTAACTGATGGATTAACTGAAAACTTTGGATTTTTGCTGTGTTACTGGTCATGAGGGTAAGTGATATAACAGACGAAGTGCAGCAAAGGCTCAAAAGAAGGTAAGTGTGTGTTTAGGCCAACAGAAAGTAAATAAATGTCTGCACAATTACACTGCAGGCATTTTTGACTTGTTTATCTGCTTCATTATTAACTGTGATAGACAGTAGGTTGTTAGATCCCTTGTATTGAAACCTGACCTTTAACAAAGTGACAGAAACCTCATTTTGGTAGAAATAGCTAAACAAATGAACAAACAGAGAAATGTGCATACCTTTGTGTCCATTGCTCTCAATACTGCAGGAATGTAACTGTAGTCACACTGCAATGTGAGATAATTAGTATAGGTCTGCTGAATTGACAGATACTTAGCACATTCAGTAAGGTAGATTAAGTGCAGGTATACACATAATCTTTTAGCTCCAGGTGTACCATCCTGTAGTATGTTTACCTACATTGGGCAGCCCCAAAGCTGTCAAAAACTGCTTGTATAGTTGTTTTTGTCTTCCAGACAATCTTCTCATTAAAAAAATAATAATTAATTGCAAGTTCTTCGGGAGGCTAGTGACTACATAACTGCTTAATTTTATTTTTCAGCTTTAAGGTTTTGTCCACTGATTGTTTTGCTAGACCTTGGTTTAGATGGATGCTTTTATACTGTTATACACAGAAAAGTCAGCTTTGTAACAGTATTCAGGTGGCTAGAATGGCATATAACTGTATAATTGGTATTCTTAGAACTCATAAATTCCCCGTATTTCCTAAGGTATTGGACAAAATCTGTACTTCTGAAAGTGTCCTTTAACTGTACTCATTTCTTAGAGGAATTTATATGATTGAGTGCCCACCTGGGTTTTTAGAGAGACATAAACAAGATGGTTCTTTTTTTGGAGGCATTCTCAGAAAAAAAAAAAAGTACTTATTGAAATGTATAAGAAAGGATAGAATAACATTATTTCAAAATACTGCATTTTAAACAGTCTCCATAATATGCATGTATTGATTAAGACTCTAACAATTGTACATGTTAAAAAGAAGATAACTTGGATCCAGAAAGGAACATAATACCAGAGATTATAATATAGTGAATAGCTTTGTTTTTCATTTTACTTTCTTCCCATATGGTACTACTCAGACTGTTGTGGCTTTCCAGAAATCTCTCCTTCAAAATCAGTAGACCTTTCTTTGCCTTTTTTTCTGCCTAATAGTTAAGTCATATTAACAAAAAAATTAAAAAAAAGAGTAACTTGAGTATATCTTCCATTTTAAAAAAACTGAATAAGTATAGGAAAAGACCCCATAGCTGAGGCAAAGAAAGGAGGTTAAACTTTGAGGGCTAGTTGAGATTGGCTGAGAGCTATGTTTACAAGTCATTTGAAGGATGCTAATTATGTTAAAAATGCTCTTGGAAATATTTTCCACAATACTTCTATGACTCTAGATATTATCTTTTTTATAATGTCAAGTGTACAAATTATCATGCTGGAGACCCAGGCTGGAAAGTAAAAACAAGGTTAAGTTCAGCTTGGTTGAACTGCTTGGGACTCATGTAGCAGCAGTGTATAAAATAAATTATGATCGTTATGTATTCTAGATCTCAAAAATCTCTCAAAAAGTAATGTGTTTCAATAACAACAGTAATTCTGCAAACTTCAAAAATGGCTTATTTTGGGTTGCCTGAATAGCAAAATAGTTCAGCTGGAGGAAAGCTATTTGAAATGCCAGAATCCCACTCAGGTTTCCAAAATGACTGCCAGCCCTTCAGAGGTGCTTGACTTGTGCTGGTTCTGAAGGCAGGTATGTTCACAGTCTAGGGAGCAAAGGGGTTTATCATTTCCTTGAAAACATCACAGAAGAAAGTTCCAAAATGCTCTCTAACAGAAGTCACTGTTATTTGTTTTAATGATACTCACAAATTAAAAGTATCCTACTTCAACAGAAAGAACACAGCTTAACCAGTAACTGTATTTTAGACTGCTCAGTAAAATTCCAGGCTCTGTACAGAATCAAGTAGATGGGACCTATGAAATAGTATCTTTGATATCAGTGTTGCAGTAGGGAAGAAGGTAAAAATAATTTAACATTTGGGGTTTAACAGCACTTTAAGCTTTCTTTAGGTAAAGGTTTTTCTGTATATTCGGAACTGGAAACACTATCAAACCAGGACTTCATTTGCTAGAAGCACAGTATGATATAGCAGTAGTTGAGAGTGTATTTTATAGTATAATTACATGAAAACACTATGAAATAAGATTGAATTTAAAGTTTCATCTCTGTAAGAATTTTACAATTCCTACATAATTTGTTAAGAGTCTTATTTCTGTAAAAAACAATATTTTTCTTTCGGTTGGTGGTTCTTTGTTTACCTCATGAATTCTTCTTTCAGACTATCACATAAGTTGTGCATTAGCACAGAGATAAAATGGGATGCTTGGACAAACTCAGTTTACCTCAAGATGCTTTGAACATAAGGGCAAATTGCCATATGCACATTTCTGATCAGTCATCAGATCAAATTTAACAGACTATTTCAGATTCCCTATGCTTAGTATTGGCATGAGATTTCTGAGGCATGAGATTTTTACTCTGATTTTTTCAGGCAAAGCTGCGTCCTGAAATTCTGACTGTATTGCAAGTTATCACTGTAAGTTATTGATGCCTTTCAGTTATAAAGCTACTCAATACTTGACTAATCTGATAGCATTTTATGATGGCACAACTAAATGGATAGAGGAGGGGAGGGCAGTGGATGTGGCATATCTCAACTTCAGCAAAGCTTTTGATGTCTCCCATGGTATCCTCGCAGCCAAGACCAAAAAGTGTGGCTTGAATGGTTGTGTGGTGAGACGGATTGGAAACTGGCTGAAGGACAGAGCCCAGAGAGTTGTGGTCAGTGGAGCAGAGTCTAGTTGGAGGCCTATGGTTAGTGGTGTCCTCCCAGGATCGGTCCTGGGTCCAGTGCTATTCAACACCTTCCTCAATGACCTGGATGAAGGACCTGAGTGTTCCCTCAGGAAGTTTGCTAATGATACAAAACTGGGAGGAGTGGATGACATACCAGAAGGCTGTGCTTCCATCCAATGTGACCTGGACAGGCTGGAAAGCTGGGCAGGGAGAAATTTAATGAAGTTCAACAAGGGCAAGTGTAAAGTACTGCATCTGGGGAAGAACAACCCCACATGTCAGTACAGGTTGGGGGCTGACCTGTTGGAGAACAGCTCTGGGGAAAAAGGTCTAGGAGTCACGGTGGACAAGAGGATGACCATGAGCCAACAATGTGCTCTCGCAGCAGAGAAAGCCAATGGCGTCCTGGGATGCATTGAGAAGAGCATGGTCAGCAGGTCAAGGGAGGTTCTCCTCCCCCTCTACTCTGCGCTGGTAAGGCCCCACCTGGAGTACTGTATCCAGTTCTGGGCACTCCATCCAAAAGAGACAGGGAGCTACTGGAGAGAGTCCAGTGCAGAGCCCCTAAGATGATTAAGGGAGTGGAGCATCTCCCTTATGAGGAAAGGCTGAGAGAGCTGGGTCTCTTTAGCCTGGAGAAAAGGAGACTGAGGGGTGACCTCATTAATGCCTATAAATATGTAAAGGGTGAGTGTTGGGAGGATGCAGCCAGGCTCTTCTCAGTGACATGCGGTGATAGGACAAGGGGCAATGGATACAAGCTGGAACATAGGAGGTTTTGGGTAAACATAAAGAGAAACTTTTTCATGGTGAGGGTGACAGAGCACTGGAACAAACTGCCCAGAGAGGTTGTGGAGTCTCCTTCTCTGGAGATATTCAAAACCCACCTGGATGCATTCCTGTGTGACCTGATCATGGTGATCCTGCTCTAGCAGGGGGCTTGGACTAGATGATCTTTCAAGGTCCCTTCCAATCCCTAATGTTCTGTGATTCTGTGAGTATAGTTCAGGTGCAGAGAAACTGTATTCTCCTTATTCCATTAATTCTGTAGTACTAGTGTAGAATGGGAAGTTTCTTTCATCGCTGGAGAACCTCTCTAGTTGTTTAATAATTTATTTCAGTTGAACCATATGTTAGAATTAACACTTAAGCTCTAAGCATTGCTTTCACTATGGTACAACAGGGCCAAGAACTGAGAACCAAGTTTTCTTTTATTTAGAAAGGATTAAAAGAAAAAAAGGCAAAGAACCCCAGCACAATGATCTATCAGGCTCTAACTTTTAAATTTATTTATTTATTTGTTTATTTTAATTTGAGAAGTAAGTCTACATGTGCAGGGAGTGGCCGGTGTACGTCAAATCTGACATACCAAGAGATCATACCACATGTTAATACCAGGTGAATGAGACACATAGTGTGCCAACTGGTTTTTATGTGGAAGACATGTGGCTTTGTTAAAAAGAGTTAGTGTGCATTTATCTGGAATAACATAGCCATGTGACTTTCAGAGCTGGATGTCAAACTGCTTGGTTTTTGCCTGTACCTGTGTACAGTCCTACTCTTATGGTGCACACAACAGATGCAGCATCTTAGATTTACATGAACTCTAAGGTAAGAGGCACATCTCTGCCTTAGGGATCTTTCAATTTAACAGGCACAAGCCATTTGCTTTTTCAGACTGCTTTCAGTGAGCTTTTAAGGTGTTCACATTTTCCGTGCTTCAGGAGCTACCTGAACTTACGATATATAGAATATCAACTGCATTCCTTCATGAACAAAAAACTATAGGACTGAGAACAAGTTATTTGTTATGGGGATTGTTTAAAAGGGTCTTAAATATTTGGAGCTAGCCCCACTTCCTTTCACAGGAAACATCTATTTCACACTACCCCCCTAAGCTTAACTCCAAGAATGATTCAAATGTTTTAATATGAAAGGCATTAAAGGACTTATATGGCAGAACAGGGCCATCTGGAGATGTCTCCCAAATGAAATTTTATTAAATAGTTTGTTATGTGACAAGTGAGGGAGTAATTTTGTTATAGAAGTATTGAGAAAATACAGGTTTTAATTCATAAAACTTTTATGCCTTCATTAAAATACTTTTCCTGTTACATTTGTGAACTAAACTTTTCTCTCTGTAAGTATGCATGTGGGGCTTTTTAGGTCAGTATTTTTCAATAAGACCTTATATGTAGCATTGCTTTAATTGTATAAAATAAGCAGGTAGAAAAGAACATATTTGTCTGTGTGTGGTTTCTAAAATGCGTCTTTAAAATTAGCTGTCTTTCCCACCTGCTGTTCAAGTGACTGGAAAAGATCAAGAAGCTATATAATCTGGAGGGTTCATGGTAATGAAGGAAAAATTTTCTGAAAAGGGCAAACATAATCTGCTTAAAAGTATACTTCACTTTCTGTTTCTAAAATTGGATAAATATATTAAAAGAAAAGAGGGAATAAAATTGGGGAAAGATTTGGCCAGAAGTGAATGAAAAAAACAGCAAGAAGAATCTGTTCTGTCATACCTGTTGATTTAACTCTCTTACTCTCATTATAGAAGTTATGTAATGTGAGTTCCTTTGCAAAATATTGAAAACAACATTAATCAGAACTTGAAAAGCCACATATATACGGCATTGGATTCTTAATTATACTGATGTAAACTGAGCATAACTTTGTTGGCTCTAATGGCTTTATACTTGTGGAGTAAAAGTCTACGATGTTTCTTAAAATGTACCATGTTACAAAACATTAGGAATCCATTTCATGATCCTAAATGATGAGTGACAAGCTTTCACAGGAGAAAGATGTTTATTTCATGTTGTTAAACCAAATTGAGATCAAAATGATTTATTGATTTATTAACAACACGTAATTGACTAGAAATGAGTAAACTACACAGTTGACATCAGTGTCAGCAGTACAACCCATAAATCACATCAGGAGCCCTTTAAAAAATGTTGATAAACACCACCAAATCTCTGATCACTCCTCTGTAACTAATCCCAAGAAGTGCAACCTCCTCAGTCCCATCCAGGGAAACCATCCAAGTTACAGGAGCTCATCCCTCCTGAGATCCCTGGCTGCACATCCTTGTAGGGTAGACCCACCATGTGAGCTCTTAACCAGCACCTTGGCACAGGTCCTTCTTGGTCCCACAGCACTTGGACCTGGCTGACATTAGTAGAGGTTGCTTGTGGCACCCCATGGGAGTGTGAACTGCCTGAGTGAGAAGAGCTCAAGAGATCCTTGTGTGACTTGGGTGGTGTCACACCGTGCTTTGACTGTTTCTATTCCCATGTCAAGGTCCCTTCCACCATTGCAACCTCTCGTGCTTACTCTTAGACTTCTTTTTGGGTTGACTGATGTAAAAGTCTCTTTGTAATTTGTTCATGGTTGTTAACGTGGTTGATGACTCTCTTCCTCTTTAAGTAAGAAGTTTTGGGCAAATGCTCTCTTAAGTGGTTTTGGGTGCACCATTAACAGGCGTATTTATGTGCATGTTCGTATTGGATGGAACTCATGCTCTCATGCAGCCCAATTTTCCAAGGGTAAGACTGGGAAACACCTCTACAATAACTTGTTCTATCTAAGGCAATAGTAAGTGAGGAACAGAAAAATATGTGCAATGACTAATTTCCTACACCTCAGATTTGTAACTGATTGTGCTGCTAGTTCTCTTCTTCCTCAGGCCAGCACCAAACTCAGCAACTTCCCCTCAGCATAACTTCATCTTTTATTCTTCATCTGTTTGCTCTTCTCCGTCTCGAATCAGTCAAGGGGGAAACACACCACTGAGAGAGAGCTCAGCAAGCTGGCCAGGTAGAAGCTCCTCTGACTGGCCCCAACAGGAACTCTCTTCCATAGGAACTCTTTTCAAACTGATCAGCTCCTTGTTGCTTTTCACAAACTCGTTAGTTCCTGATTAATATAGTTCTGGCCTCACCACCACCCCAACCACAATCACCTGGGGCAGGGCCTCACATAGGTGGGTCAGGTTCTGTCTCTGGGGCCTTGGGGAACCACTTGGGGAATAAAACATGTTGCTGGATTGTGACTCATCCATAGGTCAACTCCAACTCGAGGACCATAGCCCAGCCCCCAGCACTTCACTGATGAAGAATGATAGCTCTGGTAAAATGTAACATTTTAAAAAATGAAATACTGATGAAAGAAAAAACCAACCTGCCTATGCCATACTATCTTTTAACTTCATTTTGTTTCACAAGATGGATTAATGCATACTGTTTAGCATGAATTAACTGCATTCTGATACCCTTCTGTACAACAGGGCATACAGGGAAGAATTCTTTTCTTAAAGGTGTGATGCTTGACCTTACTTCCATATAGGCATAAAGAGATTTCATCAGTCAGCCATATTGCAGTTATGGCTCATTTTAAATCATGATAACACTTTGAGTGACCTTGTTACTCAAAAATGTGCTCCCAAATTTCCAACTGAGGACAAAGTGGTTTGGGTCTTTTTTTATTGTTGTTTGCTTGGTTTTTGCTTTTAAATAACACTTTTTTTCTTTTCTTGGAACATATACAACAGAGTTCATACTTTTTAATGTGGTCTGCCATATCCTTGTTTTGGTGTGTAGAAAGGGGCAAAACAAATTAATCTCTTTTACTACGTTACCAATATATTTACATTATTGTTCATTTGGTGATAGTCTATATAAATTAATACTTACATGTATTATTCTAATTCAAATGTTATAAAGGTTTTCTGTTTAAAAAATGATAGTGCTAAATTCTTCCTTTCACTACTTTACTGGTGTAGGGATAGATCACTGATCAAAGTGACTTTGGGTCCAAAATTAATCTGAGAATTTAAAAAAAAAATAAAATCTCTATGTTGTTTATTATAAGATTCAGGTTTGCACAAGAAATACAGCTAGAGAATCACACATAGTGTAAGAAAAGAAAATGCTTTAGTTAACAAGTGCTGCTACATGCTTATATTGTAAGATTTGCTTCCCTATATTCCAACAGGATACCATTGAGGTGGAAATGAAAATTGCTGAACACTGAATCACTGAATTTCCCTCAATGTGTCACAACTACAAAAAGTGTATGAGTCTGATCTACTGTGAAAATGTACAAATTATTCAGTTGCTCTAGAAATGCCTCATTTATTACCTATAGTGAAAAACTCTAATGTGCGAATCATGAGTTTGACTTCACCACTTTCCCCCTGAATCTGATTACAAGTCCCTTTGTGTCATGCTTTTATGTAGTTTAAAAAGGTATAAGATACATTTCATTTTGAAGTAATTCTAATTCTGCCTGGGTTCCCTCAGTTATGCTAGGTGGAATTCAGGGGGCTGAAAGTATTTTTGACATACGCCGGAGGAAATCTGATGAGCTGAGAGGGAGCCTGCTCTGGATCAATAGCTCTCTAGACTGGAGGATGCAGATTGGTCCATGGTGCATACCCAGACAGCTGTGCTGAAGTGCACAGAATAGGATCATAAGTTTGCCATTATTTGCTTCTTTTAAGATGTAAATATGTTAGTTAAGGACAAGGAACTACAATGTCGAATTTTTCATCTCCTTAGTTATACATATAACTGTTAGTCAGAACACTTGCTGTGATGGCCGCTGGTTATTTAGGTTATTATTAATACTTTAAGAAATGAAAATGCCATAAGGTCAAAAGTGATATCTTGCTTAGTAAGATGCAACATAAAAAGGTAGTGTATGCATGCAACATAAATGTACTGAAATTTTTCATTTTTTATAAGCTGTTTGATATGTGGTTTTGGACATTTTAGCATCTATTCCAGTTGACAATGAATATTAGAAATTTTTGTTCAAGTGCAAATGCAGACCTTTCAGCAGCTCTCATCATGTTAAACTTTAAGAATGAATGTGTGTGCCATAATTACAGCAAAGTACATAGTGAAAAGCAAAGCTTGCTTGATGTAATAGTATACTTGAACAGCTATTACTGGAGAAGACTATTGACAGCTATGAAAAAGGTTGTCCTGAGGAGTAGAAAAGAAGTTGAGTTAAAGATGAGAACCTCTTTTGCTCAGATCTGCAGACATTTGCAAAAGTGACTCCCCTGCAATTGTCAGTCTACCCAGGATTTTAATCTTGCTCACTAGGGAAGTCAAAAGTAGTGGAGAATTGATGGGAAAGTCATCATGCTTTTGTTAAGGAGAAAAATAATTTGAGAGAAAGCTTGTTTTCCTGGAGGACGTATAAAGAGGAAACAGAGATCTAGAACTGATCAGTTGAAGAATTTGAGAAAAAAAATCAATGTTTCATTACTTTTGTTTTCACTACCGATTAGAGCACAAGTTATAATATCATAATGTAGAATATGAGATCAGGGAAAAATATTTATTTCCTTCAATTGAAAATTGAACTGTGACTGTCTGAGCTTGCTTAATTCCTCTAGGAGCTTTTATGCTGTAAACTCTTTCTTAGTGAAAAGAAGGATGAGCTGATTCTGAGAACTTAGTCATTTTCTGTTACACCTGAGGAATGAATTCTGTACAGGAGCATGAGGACAGAAGGAATTTAGAGTGAAAATTATGGAAGAATTAGGCAGAACTGAGTAGAAATAAGACTGTAAGAAAATGCCTGATATATATATGCGTGTATCTTCAAATAGGGACAGTATTTTGTGCTTTGTGTTTTTGAATTTCGTTGAAGAGTGGGAGAAATTTAAATTTTTATTTAAATGTAATTTAAAAAAAAAAAAAAGAATAAGCCCTGGGCTGCTTGGAAATACCTGAGTCATAATTTCATCAAAATTTTGTTCCCTTTCCCCACTTTTCTCTCTTGAGAAAGTCCTATCAACCACTAAGAAAGTAAGGATCATAGTAGAAGGAAGATAATGTAATGGGCAATCCTTATTTACTGAGAAAGGATTTGTTTATTCTATTTCATTCTCTTGGTCCTTTTGATTAAGCATGACATGAAACAATAAAATTCCTTTGTATCAGATCATTGCTGTGATATGTCTTTAGGAAATGATTTGTGAGGATACTACAGCAGCCTTCTCAGAGAAGTATTTAAATTGCTCATTCTCTTAAATCTCATGTGTCCCTGCACCACTGACCAGATTATTGCCCTTAATGCACTACATGTGCTTGGCCAGACAAGAAACTGTTATGAGTGATGATTAATGTCATTTAGAAAGAAAAGGTTTTCACAAATGAGGGTGGAGGCATGCTGTACATTTATTTGGTAACTCCTACGAGACAGTGTGGCATTTCAGGAGAATGCTTATAAACATAACACTGCCCTGGGACACATAGGCACATGTAGAAAACCTCACTATCTCAAAGCTGCCAGATAGTGTTAGTGGATCAGCTTTCTCCTGACAGGAAGGAAAACCTTAGTCTATAGACTTGTGTAATGTAACATTAACATTTATGGGGGTAATCCAAAGTCATTTAAAGCTGAAGAGGATTTTCCTCTGCAGACTTCAGTGAGATGTGTATTGGGCTTTATACAAAAGTGTTTAAACAGTGCTTTTTGACTCATAAAAGTTAAATCCCCAATTAAGCCATACCTTTCTTATCCCAATTATTTTATTGGTCTCTCACACTCTTGGCCTTTCTTCTTGCTTTCACCTTTATATTTGGGTAATTACTATTCTACTTTGACATTAACATGAAATTTAGAATGATAAAATTCACTATAATCGAGACATAGGTTGACAAGTAGGTTAAGACCCTGCCATCTCTTGTAACACTTGAAATTTTTCTTTCATGGTGATTTAGCAAGGCTGTGTCTTAATTTGCACTGATATTTACTGATGAGTTAAACATATCTGTAAGTTATATTTTCATACATATTTTTCTCAGTGTGATGATCCTGTTGACTGTTAAAAAATGGTATGTCACGGTATAAAGTATCCTTCAGCTACTGGATTTTCTTATTTCATCTTATGGAAATGTTGCTGTTTCTGAAATCCTTGTCACTGAATGTGTAGAGCAAGGCTGTCTGCTAGGTCATCAGCTCAACAGCTTTAGGTAGAAAAGCTACCTTGCTGAGCAAAGTCTTAACATTGCAAGGTATATGAATAGGTCATGTTAAATAGGGTATGCGATACTTTGCTGCTAAGTGATATTTATAATTGCTTGGATGGGGGGGAATTGCATTGAAAATGAGTAAAAGGAGATGAATATTTGGTACAGGGCAGCTGGATAATATGTCTCAAATGTCACTTGTTGCTAAAATATACTGAGTATCAGCTGGAAACAAAATTTTTCTAGTGTTTGTTACTGAAAATTGTATATATCTTGAAGCATGAACAATTTGTCTTCAACAAATAGAATTTATTTTGTTAACCTCTTCTAGGAGTTTTGTCTCAACTCTATGAAATGTCATGTTAGTGTGCAAGAGACTTCTGAGTAGAAAAAATCTGTATGAATTTATCATTAGATAGACAATTTGGAGAAAGGTTACAAGAAAGTTGTGCTTTCTAACAGCAAGAAGAAAGAATGCTGCCAAATGACATATCAGGAGTCAAACAGAAAGCATGCAGCAAAGCAGGGTGAGGGAGGCCTAATAAAGAAGGAAATAAAGTCAAGCTGTTTCATCTGGGGTCTGCTCTGGGACCCGTGCTGTTCAATATCTTCTTCAACTTGATAGACAGTGGGATTAAGTGCACCCTCAGCAGATTTGCAGATGACACCAAGCTGAGTGGTGTGGTTGGCACATCTGAGAGATGGGATGACATCCAGACAGATCTTGACAAGCTTGAGAAGTGGGCCTAAATGAACCTTATGAGGTTCCACAAAGGCAAATACAAGGTTCTGCTCCCATGTTGGGGCAATGCTCTGTAACAATAAAGGCTGAGGGATGATGAGATTGTGAGCAGCCCTGCAGAGAAGGACTTGGGGGTACTGGTGGATGAAAAGCTCCACATGAGTTGGCAATAGGCACATGCAGCCCAGAAAGCAAATGATATCTTGGCCTGCATCAGAAGGGATTTGTCCAGCAGGTTGAAGGAGGTGACTCTCCCCTCCAGTGAGACCCCACCTGGAGTACTATGCCCAACTCCAAAGTCTTCAGCACAGGAAAGACCTGATGGTCTTTAACCTGTTGGAGGGGTTCCAGAGGAGGGCTACTAAAATGATCAGATGTATAGAACCCCTCTCCTATGAAGAAAGGCTGAGAGAGTTGGGGTTGCTGAGCCTGGAGAATATAAGCCTTCAGGAACACCTTACCATTTAAATATTTAAAGTGGGCCTATAAGAAAGAAGAAGACAGTCCTTTTAGCAGAACCTGTAATGATACTACCAGGGCTAATAGTTTTAAACTAAAAGAGGGTAGATTTAGACTAGATATAACGAAGAAATTTTTTATGGTGAGGGTAGTGAAACACTGGAACAGGTTGCCAAGAGAGGTGGTGGAGGTCCCATCCCTGGAAACATTTAAGATCAGGTTGAACAGGGGTCTAAGAAACTTGATCTAGTTGATGTCCCTGCTCACTACAAGGAGGTTGGACTAGATGACCTTTAAAGTTCCCTTCCAACCCAAAGCATTCTGTGATTGTATGATCACTCCTTTCTTTGACAACATCTTCTTCCCCCAGTGTTTCACCTGGATTCTACTGAGAAACATACACAGTTTTTTCTTCCTGTGTATTCTAGGGAAAAACAAAGCAAACAATGTATACTTTTCTTCTATATTTTTTTCTTTGCAACCAGGTGATATTTGTGGGAAAGATCGGTGGGTTTCTTATTTCCAATATACACAACAATATATCTGTCTCAGCATGATCAGATATTTGCTCTTTAAAAGTTATCCTTTGCCTTAATAATTGCTGGATTGTATTTTGCTGTACTGTTCTGAAGACAATAAATTCTTGATAAACATATACACAAACAGGCATGACATAACTACTAGAAGAGATTCAGTAACCTGTCCAGTGCCTGGCTGTACTGATGCTACCATCAGTAAGATGAAAGAAAGTTGCAGTTTGTGGCTATACCAGAAAACAAATTAAACTTACTAACAATGCTAAGTGTTTTTTTCCTATTATTTTCCCTGGGCTTAATTTGCAATGTTAAGCATATAGTTCTTGGACTGAGTTAATTACTTTCTCTTGGCTAAGAAGATGGTATTTTCTGCTAGTAGCTACAACAAAAGAAGAAGTGTTTGTGAAATGTCATTTAAGCAGAGACTATGCAACGTGTTTCTCCTTTCCCTTAAGGAAAAGCAGTATATCACTGTACTTCCTCAGAAGCAACCTGAGGAATTACTAAATCACAGAGGAGATCGATCAAGCTTGTAGGTTTCCTATTTTTTTCTGACATGTGTAAGAGAGAGAAAGAGAAAATGCATGTGCCTGTCCTTTACCAGCTGAAAAATAGCCCTGTAGTTCTTCTGCGTTAGTGCCTTTGTGTAACAAACTGGAGATTGGGTCAAGCTTGCTACTACTTGCTTCAACATGCCCATTCTCCGCTTGCAAAATTGGGAGGAGAAGGAGCAGCTGCATAAGTGAAAGATTGGGAGGATTGTTTCTGGTAGTAGAAAGCATTGATTTTATGGCTCACTGTCATCACAGTAACAGTGCTTAACACTACTGTGATAGCTTTGTGGAGTGTATTGAGGGTCTGAGTACTGTCACGTGGGACTCAGATATAGTCTGCAGATATCAATATTTCCTTGAGCCTAAATGCATTGTTACCACTCTGTAGATGCCCCTTGAACTTATTTATAGCTCCACAGGAATTGTTGAGAGTGTTTTGACTTCTAATACAAGTGTCTTTCAGTGCTATAAATGATTGCCCTGCACTTTGCACTTATGCTCTGGCACAAGTAATATTGGCAGAGGAAGAATCAGGGATGGGACTCTCATCTGTATGCTCCAGATTTTCCACTCCATGTTTTTCTGGATAGTCATACTAAACAGTGAAAAACAGGAGAATCTTTATTGCAATTTATTTCTGTTGTTAGCAGCATGCATCCCCCATCTAAGGTCCCTATACAGGCAAAAGTATAGTTCTACTGGTTGGACGGGAAGAGGCTTTCAGGGACAGCTGAAAAGGCTCCATACAGCTCTCTGGTAAATCAAGGAGGGAAAGCTTTATATTGCCTTGGATCTCCTGTGCTCTGAGGCAGGCAGTGCCTCTATACATGTCTTTACCTAAGTTAAAGCAGCTTGCAGTAGATTTAGCTTGAATGCTGCCTTCAGGTAAGACTTACCATGTCCCAACCCAGATATCAGATGTCAAACTGACATGCCCCTCACAAGAGCTGGATACTTGCATTTGAACACTTGACAGTACTGATACAAGTTCATAATGCTAGTAAGCTATTACAGCATGAGCATTTTGATTTTCAAGCAGTAGTGACAGAGAAGTTTTTCTGCTTTTGCCACCATTTATCACCAGACGTTCTGATCTCTCTCATGGTCCAATGCTTATCCTTGAGACACTTCATCCCTTGACAGAAACTTCAGCATAGGGTGATGCTGGAAGGAAATGTAACTTTGTCTCATTCTTTGGGCATGCCTTATTTTTGTCAGCCCAACAGCTATTTGAACTTGTTAATGCCTTGGTGTCTCTAGTTCTTACCTGAGGGTGGGGAGAAAGGCTTCTGTGCTGCGTAAATTTGACTGCACCAAACAGCACAATAAGATTAAGGAAAAACCTCCCATCATATGTGTGCCAAATAATGCTAGCATCATTTAGACAACACAGAAAACAGACACGTTAGACACATGTTAACAGCAGCAAGATGCTTACTTACCTATCATTTTACTTCTCAGTTTGTTGGAGATTTTTTTGGCATACATTCCTGTCCATTTGTGTACTTGTTTACAATACCAATTGCAAATCCAATAGACATAGATGGTACAAAATAAAATGACTAAAAATTAATAGATTCTTCTTAGTTTATTTTCTTTCATTCTACTTCTACTACAAAATCATTTTTATTGCTGTCTAGAAATAGTTTAGACATCAGAAGAAAGCTTAGCAGCTATTATATGTAGATTGCAGCCTGAGTGCTAATCAAAGTAATTCTATACAATTTAATAACCTCTCAATTTGATGAAAATCGGTTGCCAAATTGTTTAATAAAAAATTTATTATTGTTTGTGTAATTCATTTCATATTAAAATATCAATAGTTTCTCCTGGTTTTGTTGGTAGAAATCCTAAAGAAAAGCTCCAATAAAGTACAATCATTGCAATATCAGGAGGTCATTCAGAAAAGTGTCAGCCATTCTACTTAATTTTACAAAGGATAGATCGTTACATTTCAGGTGAAGTTAAAGTGTGCAGAAGAATTCTGCAGGTGTTAAGTATATCTAACAGAAAATACAAATGTAATTTGAAGCTTATTCTTAGTGTTTGCAGCTGTGAGCTCTTTATAAAGGGTAATCTTTATGTTCCTCAATAACCTTAGTCATACCATTAAGATGTCTGTCAAACTCATGAAACAAAACTCAACAAATGTTTAAATTACAGGCTTTTGGTAATTTGTATTGACCTCTTATGCATCATGTGAATTATAAAGAAAAAACACCAATTGCTGCACCCACAAAACCTTTCATGACCAGGCTGGATAATGATGAGTTCTCAGAGAATCATTGTTCAGCTGCATACAAAATATGATACACAAGACAGCTGAGAGTACACATTGTCAAAAAAATCCAATACCATCCAAAAAACCAATGCAGTGTTATATGCTGGCCTGTTCACCTTGACAACATACGTTCTACGTGGTGGAAAGCAGATGCAAACACAAGAATGTGGAATCTCTATGAAGACTAAGAAGCATAAAATGAGGTTGAAAGAAATGCCATATCCAAAGTTAGGAAAGAATGAGCAGAGACGGACATATGAAAACCATTATAATCTAAAGTCCTGGTAGTTGTCTAAGACACACAAAGATTTTCTTATGCTCTTGTGCTTCACATAGAGACTTTAGAATTTCTTGCTGCTGCAAAAAATTTCACAAGCAGTGAAATATATTCCTTGTTTTGTATTAGTAACTATAAAAGCACCATCAACATGGTCCAAAGGGAATATTATACCATCTCTTTACAAGCTCTTAAGCATTGCCTAATATTGATCTCAAAATTCAAAACCTAAAGTTCAATAGCAGTTTACTTCCTAGTAAAAGCTATAGATCACTGGAATGAGCTGCCCAGGGAGGTGGTGGAGGCCCCATCCCTGGAGTCATTCAAGGTCAGGCTTGATGGGGCTCTGAGCAACCTGACCTAGGTAGAGATGTCCCTACTTGTGTAGGGATGTTGGACCAGGTGACCTCTAGAGGTCCCTTCCAGCCTAAAACATTCTATGATTCTATTAAAAGAAGCAGTTGTTACTATTCTAATCTGGAAGGTATCAGTCACCTTTTCCTTAACTGGACTGGGGAATTACAAGCACTAGAAAAGTTTCCTATTTTGAAGGAAGTTATCAAAGGGTTAATACATGCCCTTATTTCTTTGTTGACTAAAGGGCATTTTCTTGAATCCTCCAGAATATAAATGTGTCAATAAAAAGTGTGTCCTTTTTCTGAACCTGCTTGAAAATACAAAGGAAGTGGTGTATGGAAGTGCTATGAACAGTCAATTTTTTAAAAGAAGTATAAAACATACTGTCATGACAAACATTTCTGTTTCCAAACCTTAAATTTAGATTTAGTACATCTTTTTATTGCGTTCTTGAGAGAATGTATATCACAAAGTGTAAATCAATCTAATACATTTACCACTAAATATATCTACAGAAAATTCTCATGTTCCTTTCTGTATTGCATATATTTGTAACTGACACTGACAGTGAGTTTTTAGGGTGATAGTTTGAAACAAGGATCAACATGAAAAGTCAAGGTACTAACTGAAAGTCTCTGTTGCTCATAGTTAAATAAAAGGTATTTACTTATTTGAAGTTAAGTACATAGATTAAGAGTTGTTAGTTCCTGCTGTAAGTTCATCAAATTTTCAAAACATCATGCAGTGAAAAGTTAAAATTTGTTAGTTTTAATTTCAGTGACAGTATGAGTGTGCATATACATATATCTACTAAAAGTGTTTGAAAAAGATTGTTTTGCCTTACTAATGCTTCATATGAGGTATGTGACACTCCATTTTTTTTTTGGCCTGTTTATGGGCTGACTTTTACATAAGCTTTACCCTTGAATTCACACTCTGAGAGAACTTCAAACTAGAACAATGCACACAATGCTGAAGGCTTGCACTTTATATATGCATGCTTTCATGCACATTATGTTTTCCTGAAGGTCTTACAATTATAGCTGTAACATTTCTTTTTACTTTCAACACACACTGAATGATAGATTTGAGATGAGGCTTGAAAAACTGAAACGAAGAGCTGTCGTCTGTTTCTGTACGTGCTGGTATTTACCCTCAGGCTGTATCACATTTGCCATAGCCCTTTAAAAGGTTTTCAAGGGGAGGGAGAAGACTCTTCTACCTGCCTTTTCTGCTATCAGGTTCAGCACAATTCAAGTATGGTTTAGCCAACTGAGCTTGCACCTCTTATATTTGCTATTTTTCTTTCTGTTACAATGTGCTAGTTAAAGTCCAACACTTGAGGTTTTTTTGATATCTTTCCCTATGTAACTGATTTTGGTTTTGAATTAACTTTCCTATGACAGTTTGAACTGCAGTCTTGTATGGAAACTGTTGGGTTGGGAGATGGAAATGTTTATTGATAACCCATATTCCAAGACCAGCTATCTCCTGTTGCAAGTGTTAGTTTCTAAAGAGCAGACTGTGTTTTATTTTTTTTACTAAGGTACTCTGTTCAGGTGTCCATGGCAAAGCTGTAGGAAAGATATGAAATAATAGTTCATATGCTATGATATAGCTCAACTTAGTGGGCTATGCTATGACGTCTAGGAAGTTCATGTTGTTTTTCATGACCTGGTTAAAGGAAAAGCCAGGGCCTGACAAAGACAGCAATAAAAATACCCCCTGCTACCAGTTCCTCACTGCTTGCCTTACTTGATTTCTGATTATATAGAGTTAATGATTTGTCATTTTAGGATTCTAGGAGTCTTTTGAGCTGTATGAATATGATATGTTTTTTCTTTTCAGAGTGAGGGAATGCAGAGCTTCCATCAGACTCAACATATTAATGTGAAATGATGCTGTATAGTGTACAATTAATCTTGGCTTTGCCCTGGGGTCTTCACAAGGCAACAGTTGTCATAAGTGCTCTGTGTTAGAGCTGAAAAATATGAAAAAGATATTAAGGAATAAAAGCTATCCTTCCTTTTTTATGGAGGGTTAGGAAGTACAGAGATTGCTTTATAAAAAAAGTTTTCAAATAATTTGCCATTTTTCAAGGGATAGAGTTGAAACGGTTATTTTCAAAATCTTTATATAGAGGCAGATGAGATTTGGGTAATACAGTGAATTCTGGGGCACAAATGCCTAGACAGAAAAGGCAAAGATTAAAAGCCACTGAGCAGAATGCTATACCTTTGCTTTAAAACCCTATTTCATAGGCTGTGAAACTATGTTAAAAGAGATACACAGAACATTAAAAAGGAGCCTTAGAGCTCCTGTGGTTACAGTAGCCTTTTAAAGGACAAGTTTTAGTCAGCGGAGCCACATTTTTCAAGGAGTTACTTCTGCTCTTTGGCACTCCTGAGATATTTTGTGTGTGTGTATAAATGTGCGACTGGGTCTTTCTTTCTACCATATATACTACTCAACTTTCACACTACTGTTTCTCTGTATGTTATTTTTTTTGTGAATGGATAAATAAATGATATAACCTTTCATCTGTGTGCAGGTAAACCTCAGACTAAAGGAAATTACATGTATAAGACAGAATGGCAAACATCTTACTGAACTCCAGAATGCAGGACAAAACACTCTTAATAACTTTTCTTCCTTCTTCATGTTCTGTACAACACATTTTGTAAACAAAATATACTTTAGTTTTTCAAAAACATCTAGAGCACTCCGGGGCCATGAAGCTATAACTAATAATACAATTTTTCCTGAAGATTTTAAGGCTCCTGTTTGAATTTCTATTCCTTAGGAAAATGAAAAATACTTCTTCATTTTACTGTTATTCTTACTTCATATAAAAAGTTTAAAACTATTTTTCTAAGAACAAAACTTTCAACAACAGTTTCATTCAGACCTCTGTTTATGATCTAAAATTTAGTTTGAACTGATTAACATAACTGATTTCAAGTTGATTGCATTTTTGAAAGATTTTTATTTGCTTTACTGCAATCACAGAGGACTTGAAGCCAGTTTTGACTCCTGGATCCTATACTTTGTGGAGGCAATACCTATCCTGTGATGTATGTGTTGTGATGTAAATCCACTGACATCACACAAGTTCCCTGCCATCTGAGAAGAGGGCAGTGATTTCATGGAAAAATGTAGATCTAGGTATATTGAACTAACTCGTAATAATTGAACAAAGGAAAATGTTACAGATTGAGCAACCTAAATGTCCTTTTCGTCTGGGAAAGGAGTTACATCTTTTGTCAAAACTAAATGGACCATTCTGCAGACCATTCTAATTTTGCAAAATAACCATTACCTATGAAAAATACTGTTTTGTAGTAACTTATTTTCTAGTATTGCTCAATAACACAACACTAAGGAAATGTGTTGCTAAAGATTTTGAAAGTTAAGTTTCTGAACTGTGTGGTTCCTAAGAGATTACCTTCAAACTGAGTCAGTAAGGCTTCAGAAAGATTTTGTACCTGATGCCTATTTATCTCAAAGGAATTACATACACATGTGCATACACATTTTTAATATAAAACATTAGTTCATAAATAAAGTTTTAAGCAATATACAGGGGAAAACAGGCAAACAAATTAAATACTGTATTCAGGCCTTCAATACAGTATGAAATATGAATTGATCTTGACAATAAAATAATGTGTCTAATGATTTAATGACCTATTCAGTCATTGAAACCATATGTGTTTCGGAAAAGTTAAAATTTTGGAAAAAATATTTCAAAATCCAAGTGTTTTTCCATTATTCTTTCAATGTAAATATATAGTCACAAAAGCACAAAGGGGTTATTCTTGGTACTGGTATCATTTTATGTGTCAGCAAAATTCTTAAAAATTCCATTTATTTGGTTGTTGTTGTTTTGGCCGTGAGTGACACTGGATGTTACTACAGCATTAAGTAAAAAACAAAAAAAAATCCAAAGGAGGAATTAAATAGACTTTGGCTTCTCTCAAAAGGAGGAAGTTGCTACAAGAATGCTGATGAAGTATATGTGCTGACATTCAAAGAAATGTGTCTAATCCATAACATGCAGTGTATGAATGCCTGAATAATTTATTAGTGGACTCGGTTACTTGTTTGAACCTAAGCAGAAGGCTATTATATATTCAGTTCAAGAGAGATTAACACTGTTAAGAACAGCCTTGCTGTTTGGGTGTTTGGCTTAGTGTCTAATTTTCATGTGCCACAGGTAGTTTGCCTCTGTTGGGCCTCTGTTTATGATGCAGCTGTCATTGATTTTGCTGTGACTTTTCCCATTCACTTTGAGGAGCATTGGACTGAGTTGCTAAATGACATTTTATGGCATGAATATCAATGGAACTGGCATGTTAATGCCAGATTTCATTTTATTCTTAATGCATACTGTTGGATAGAGTGTATGTTTTGCTCATTCAGTGGGTATGAAATACCAAGACCTGCCAGAGAGATATCAGATGCAATTATAGTACATTTAGAGTACTATGCTATGAGAAAATGGTTTCAGAATAACTAGTAATTTATTCTATGCAAATTGTTTCAACTACACAGTGCAGAATTTATAATTGACAGCAATGGATATCATAACAATGTTAGTCAAATTATGTTAAATGAAAGTTAAATCTGGGTCTGCTTTGTTTCTTTGGAATAAAATGTATTTTTTTTCTTTAAACAAAAAAATGTCCCCTCTAGGTAAGATGGAAGAAGTTGTATATTCTGCATTAAAAAAAAGGGTAAGCATAGTTTGTGGTTTTGTTTTTAATAATGTGTATATTTTTAATGTATGGAATTTTTCTGAGCAAGAATTTACGGTTTGTTCTTATGGTTCTGATATTATTACTAATGGGGGTCTATCAGAGAAAAATGGTGGTGATCCAGTTTGAGGTGTACTTCCACTCATTAAAATATCACAAACAAGGCATTGTGTGAAATTAAGCAGACATAAACTCTTAAGTTGCTGTAACAAAGAAATAATGCATTCTAAGCAGTTTCAAGTTGCAGAACTGATTTTAAATCTTTCTTTGGCCCTGATCTGTGTCCTCATCATCTACTTGTATAAGTAGAGAAGGAGTAAGTTAAAAAAGAGAAGTGGCATTTTCTGTTGAGTACAAATTAGACATTATCACAATCAGAATGCCGTCGACAGATCATATGCTTAGATCTGGAGGAGGAGTAAAGTTTATCAGGGAGATACATAAAGAGCTTACACTTTCCATCTGAGAGAAAAAACAGAGAAGTGACTTGATTGTAGTTTATAAGTACTTTCACATGGAGAAAAAGCCCATTGCTTAAGTACTTTGCAGTTTTCCAGACAGAGAAGGATGTAACAAAGCCCAGAGGCAGAAACTGAAATAAAACAAATGAATAAATTTTGAACAGTGAAAGTGATTAAGCCCTGAAACAAGCAGCAATGGATCCTTCATCTCCAAAAGAACATTGTCTGCATTCTGGAAGGCAAAAGTAAACTACCAAATTTCATATGGCTGTTTTTGGATGACATAAAACAGGCAGATCTAGGGGATATTTGACTAGATGATCTTATGGCCACAACAGCACTTAGGAATGAGGAGAAAAAAGGAAAAGTTTTATGTTACTGTTCTACTATCCAAGTAACAGAAAAAGAGCAATATTTTCCAAAGGGTAATTTAGATGAAGATTCAGCGAAGGATGCTATGAATTAGCCTTTCCTATCTGACTTTCTATTGGCCAGAAGAGGAGTATAGGTGAGTTGGTGTGATACTTCTCCAAATGTTTCCTTGCTAAATAAAAAATTTGGGACATAAAGCTTTTTTTCCTATGGAGAAGATAACTCATCTGCTTCTATGACAATATTTCTTACCTCCTTAAAAGAAGTGATCTCTGAATTTGGTTTTTAGATTTGAGACACACAATACTGACTGATTCATTTTAAGAGGCACTTTGTAGACATCTGGTATAAATCAGGATCCAGTATAGATCAAATGGTTTGTGGATTTTGCAGCAACAATTGTTAAAAAAGAATTTTGGAGTGTCGTTCCTCCAAAACTGTATCCACAGACACAGTCTGATAGCTCATATACTTACCCTTTAGCCCCATAATTATAAGTGATCTCTGTGCAGTTCACTGTCCTAAGGGGTACAAGGCAAATGAAAAGACAAGTCAGGACCCTAAATTTTAAGGAAGCAAACTTCCAGCTCTTCAAGGAGTTAGTCAATAAGACCCCCTGGGAAACAGTCCTCAGGGACAAAGGAGCAGAGCAGAGCTGGAAGATCTTTAAGGATGCTTTCCATAGGGTACAAGAACTCTCAACATCCATGTTTAAGAAATTAGGCAAGAAAGGTGAGAGATCAACATGACTGAGTCGAGATCTGCTGGTCAAACTAAAAGGCAAGATGAAATTTCGCAGACAGTGGAAGCAGGGACAGGTATCCTGGGAAGAGTACAGGGGCACTGCCCAGTTGTGTAGGGATGAGATCAGGAAGGCCAAGGGGCAGCTGGAGCTGAACTTGGGAAGGGATGCAAAGAAAAACAGGAACGGCTTCTACAGGTATGTCAATCAGAAAAGGAAGGTCAGAGAAAGTGTACCCACTGTGATGAGCAGGAATGGCGAACCGGCAATAACAAATGAGGAGAAGGCTGAAGTTCACAACAATTTTTTTGCCTCGGTCTTCACTGGCAACCTCTCTCACCATAGCTCTCAAGTGAACAGCCTGCAAGATGGGGACAAGGGAGACAAAGTCCCTCCCATTGTAAGTAAAGTCAAGGTTCATCGCCTCTGACGAACTGTCAAGGCAAGTTGTAATATAAGTAAACAAAAAAACCCCAAACGTGGTTATTTAGAAGTAGAATTATTTTGCTATTCAGAATACAGTAGCAGATTTTAGTTATTCACCTTATCTTGTCCTGGTTCAGCCAGGATAGGGTGAATTTTCAACAGGAGTTGCTATTCGATACCATGCTGACGTCATGTCCAGTACTCAAGGCTCACCCGGGCTGCCTCGCTCTGTGTCTGTAGCTGTATCCACGTGGTCTGTACCTTTATACCTCTTGTTTTGTACATTGTTATCCCTGTTGCTGTTACTGTTGTTGTGATTGTTGCTTTTGCATCGTTGTATTAAATTCTCCTTATCTCTTGTATTTTGTTACCTCTCCCGTTCCCGTCCGGGGGTGGGGGGGCAGCGGCCACGTGGTGCCCGGTCCCGGCAGGGTTTGAACCACCACACTTGTCTTTACCACAGAAGTATGTCTCTAGCGTAAACTAGCAAAATAATGACAAAACACTCAGGGTAGCTATTGACTTCTGATGCTGAAATTTACTTCAAGATAATCTCTACACTAATGAAATCCTCTCAATGTAATTATTCCTCTTGAGGAATTTTTTTAAGCATTTCTACTTTTATTGACTTGTTCAAATGGACAACTATTTTGGTTTTCTCTCTTCTCCAACAGCAATATTGATTTTTTCTAAAATAAAACAGTCAATCAGTGTTCACTGAATTTGTAAGTGAAAAACCAGTATGTTATTTCACTTCTGTTGGTGCTGTTTTCCCCTGGAATTGAGCATAAACTCACAGCCTGGCTCTACTCATTGTTAATTTATTATATTGGGTTTGTGTGGCAAAGTTTGGTAGTAGGAGAGCTACAGGGGTGGCTCCTATATGAAAATGCTAGAAGCTTCATCTGTGTCTGACAGTGCTGATGCCAGCCAGCTCGAAGATGAACCTGCTGCCTGCTAAGGCTGAGTCCTTCAGTGGTGGTGATAGTCCCTCTGTGATAACGTACTTAAGAAGGAGAAAAAGTTGCTGTGCAATTGCAGTTGGGAGAGAGGAGTCAGAGAAACAACCCTGCAGACACCAAGGTCAGTGAAGGAGGGGAAGGACATGATTCAGGTGCCAGAGCAGAGATTCCCCTGCAGCCTGTGATATAGACCATGGTGAGGCAGGCTGTTCCCTTGCAGCTCATGGAGGTTACCAGTAGAGTAGATATCTACCTGCAGCCTGCAGAGAACCCCATGCCAGAGCAGGTGGATGCACCCAAGGGAGGCTGCAACCCTGCAGGAAGCCCTCGCTGGACCACACTCCTGGCAGGATCTGTGGCCCTGAAGAGAAAGAAACCCACGCTGGAGCAAGTTTGCTGACAGGACTTGTGAGCACAAGGGAGATCCACTCTGGAGCAGTCTTTGCCTGAAGGACTGCACTCTGTGGAAGGTACCCATGCTGGAGCAGTTCATGAAGAACTGTAGCCCATGGCAAGGACTTATGTTGGAGAAGTTCATAGACTACTGTCTCCCATGAGAGGGATCCCACAGTGGAGTAGTTGAAGAATGTGAGGAGTCCACCATCTGAGAAGAAAGGAGCAGCAGAAGCAGTGTGTAATGAACTGTCTGGAACCCCCAACCTCTGTCCCACTGTGCTGCTGGGGAGGGAAGGAGGTGGAAAAATCAGAGGAAGCCCAGGAAGAAGGGAGGGGTGGGGGGAAGGTCCCCCCACCTTTAGTGTTTATTTCTTATTCTCCTAGTCTGTTGTGATTGGTAATAAATTACATAAATTTCCCCAACTGGAGTGTTTTGCCCATGGCAGTAATTGCTGATTGATCTCTCCGTGTCCTTTTCTTGACCCATGAGCCTATCATTGTATGTTCTCTCCCTTGTCCAGTTGAGGAGAAGGGGTGATAGAGAAGCTTTGGTGCTCACCTGGCATCCAGTCAGCGTCAACCCTCCACACCTGCAAAACAAAACTGGTTATTCATTTGAACTGTCTTTTCTATAAGGATTTAATAAACTAATCAATGTTGTTTGTGTTGAATCATCTTGCATTATACAAGGCAGTAATATCCTTGAATTGAACGTTATTAAGGAGTCCACACCGAAAGTGAAAGAGAGAGAAAAGATTTTGAAGCAAACTGAAGAATTACAGCATGACATACGACACATTTTCCAATTCTAAAATTAGCATTAGAAAGTTAGCTTAAGGCATTAAATGGTGTTATTTCATTAAATTATCATATTTTGTTATTTCATCAAAGAACTTAACAGTGTAATGAAGCACGTTCTGTGTGCTGGCTTGAATTTTTCATATTGTTCAATCATATAAAGATGAATTTATAATTTTTTTTAGAATAGCAGTTTTATTATTATTTGCTGTAAAACATCTATGTGTGTAGCTTACACTGATCATAGCAACATAGGTCTGTTTCAACATGGAAAATGATGAGTGGCTGGGAGTTGCCTGGTGGACCGAATGCATTTATGTGTCTGTTAAAGAACAGCTATTTAGCAGCAAATGCAACCCAACCAAGAACATAGAAGTATAAAATATGGAGCTGTTACGATGTCACTAAAAAATGGAAACATTTTCACTCAAAATTGGTAGACAGTATGCATGGCCAGAGTATGTTTTTATCTAGTCTTTTAATTTTTTTTTTCATGAATTCATCTTTCGATACAAAGTTTGTAAAAATTTGATGAATTGTTGATTTCCAACTCAAAATACTTTGCTCTTATAAACCTTTCTTCCTCAATCCATAAAGAATAGGATTAAATGAACAATCTCTTATCCCTGTTGCATTTAGTGGAATGGAAAAAAAACCAAACAACCCGACCCTGTGAAGTGTTTAAAAGGCATGTAAATGAATATATGGAATCTGCTTTTAATTCCACTTAACCTGCTAGAAAATGTTATTTTGAGAGGATACTTGAGTCTGCAATGAATGTAGTCACTTTTTTTCTCAAAATAAAATGAAATGGCTGCTTAAAGAGCATCTCTGAGTCCATACAACGGTCTGTATTTTTTTCCTGGATGAATGTTTCTAATATGTATCCATTAGAAGTACATTTTAATTAAGAACTCTGTATAATATTGTAATCATGAGATCGCATTTATAATAAATTCTATTCCTTTTTATAATTTATTCACAATATGTTATCATCTGTGCTTTCCCTTTCAACTGGTCTTCTTTCTCCTGTTCTTTTTTCGAGTAAACCTCTTCTTTATTTAAACCATTTTCCACAATTTCTCCAGGAACACAGTCAGAAAATGATTGCTGTTCTTTACATTGTTTATTTCTTAGCCCCAATTTTTAAAAGTATGACAGAGATATATGTGAGACTGTAATCAAATCTTAGATACTACACAGGAATGATACTGAGTTATCAAAGATTAAAAGTTAAGTGTGTTTGCTGTAGATGTGTTCACATACTTGGAGAGCTTAAAATTCTGTTAAAATACTGAATGGAACCAGTCATTTCTTTAATTGGTTGGGCTCATAGTAACAAAATTTCTAAAGAGATTAAAGAAGTATTAGGAATTTAAATAGAAGTTTTCTTGACAACTATTTATCCACATCCATGCTTATTAAAAAATTTAGTCTTTTTTCCATTTTTAGATTGGATTTCAGTTTGATCTGGTTTCAAATGATGCTGAAACTTTCAGACTGCTTTACTTACAATGGAGGCCTCAGGAAACAAAAGTCTTAGATGAGAGGATTTTTTAAATGATCTGTCATTAGGGGCAATGTTTGAACTTCGGGAATGTCAGAATTTCCCTACCCTCTAACTGGATGATGGAGCACATCCAGGTTTTTACAGGTGTATAAGGAAGCAGCAAGACAACTTTGGTAACTGATAAACTGCTGAGCTGATTTGGATCTCTGTTCTGTATTGAGGTTATCTGTTTGTAATCTATATATGTGTCAAACTTTGTGACACCAGAAGAAGGCTTTTCTTGCAAGAATTGTGTATATTCGATGTCATACTCATCTTTTGTTTCTACAAAATAATTTCCTAGGTAGAAATAGACTTTTGCAGTTACATTTTAATTTGTTTCTACCATTTTATTAAGCTTATCAAAAGTCACTGAATGCGCACAAAGATTCCTGTTTTGTTCAAGTGGATTTTAACTAGGACTCTGCTCAGAGCTCTCTTTCTACGTTTTTCCAAAGCCAGAAGATTTCTTTACTCACAGAAACAAACACAGAGTCTGGCAGCACCTCATTCTCCACTTGTCTGCCAAGTAAAGATAGTAGAAATTGACAGAAACCTCAAAGAGATACACAGTTTCACTGGAAGGAACTCTACTGGTGGCATTCAGTTACTTACCTGTAGGTGCCAAGGGCCACCCTGTTGCCAGTATAAATGGGGATGCAGGGATGACATTAGATTTCTGGGAGATTTGCTCCATTCTGGAGTGCCACCACAAGGCAGGGCAACTTCTAGGGTATCTCAGAGGCCATATACTTGATAAGGTAACTCATACTCACCCTGTCTAGCCCAAAAGGAATAGTGGTTAATAATAATGGAATAATGATTGATCTCATATAAGTCTTTGAGTTTGTCAGTGTGTGGTAAAATGCCCATTTGTTTGCATAGCTTCTTTTTCTTAGGAACCTTTATGTTCATGACTGTTGTGAATTTTCAGCTCAGAGTAGTCAAAAACTACCCCATTAATATTTGCTGGCTGTGAATCGTACTGTTTTAGGAAGTACACCTACAAGGCACTTTTACTTTCCTTCCACTTTCCCTGCTCCAAATGTTATGCAGGGATTTAGTGGCCAGTTTAACAAAAGGTAAATGGCATTGGTTTAGATAAGTCAAAATGCAGGCAGGTGCTTTGTACACAACTCCCACACAGATCTGCAATGCACTTCAATCCTATTCTGTATTATCAACTGTCTAGTTTATTCCTAGGCTACTCTTGAGCCAAGATGCTTGCTGGACATGCTAAATTGTACAAAATCATGTTTTTAAGCTGCAGACAAATGGAGATTCATCTGGTATTGTCAAACACATCTTCAATTATCTTAATTTGGTCTACTTTGCACAAATAGAGCATTGCTAGCTACTATACACTTAATATGTGAGAAACTACCTTTTCAACAGGTTTTAAATTTTAATTTCATTCTGCTGTTTCTCATGACATTGATTACGACTGTTGTTTGTCTCTGATTTTTTTTTTTCTTTTTCTTTTGCTCTTTAGTCATTCAAGGCAACAGGCATTTCTAGTGCTGGGAAGCATGACTGTTAGCAGTTTAAGCTGATTCAAAACTTTATGAGAAAATCCTGAAGGAGAAATCTCTGCCAGCAGCTTTAACCTCCTTTAAATATTCCCTTCTGTGTTACAGGGCTTTTTCTAGAATAAGACTAATACTTTGTTTTAGTGATTTCTTGTGACAGCCCTCCAGCAGGAATTATATTTAACAAAGATATTCCTTATAAGAGTAATATTGAACTAATAATTATCAGAAGTACCAAATCTCTCATAAATATGCTAATGTGGTGGAAAAGCTATTTCTATCTACTGTAATATCTGTAGGGATTATATTGTATATTGGCCATTAAGGTTGGTAAATAAATGGAAGAACATGCTGATCCTCAAGTACTAGCTTTGAACAATGTGTTGTTTGTGACACTCCCTAAAATTGAGCAAGCAAGAGCAACTGGAAAAAGAAAACATGAGAGAATGCCTGCAATGTGGTGCTTGCTTACTATTTCCATCCAGCAAAAAATGGAACCAGCATCTTGGAGCATTTGAATGCCTCTTGTTGTGCATCTTCTTTCTAAATAATGGTTTTTAAAGTCAACGCAGAAAACAAAGTCCACACTGATCTTAAAAGTTCTGTCTTTCAAGTCAATCTTCATTTACTGTATACTGAAATTGACGAAGAAAATTAAAAGTTCCTTCCTAAAGGATGGCATAATAGTGACAACTCTTTGTTCAAAATTCTTCATTCTTGAAATAAAGTTGGTTTCTGGAGAGGATCTGTAGAAAAAAAAGAGAAATTTATAGAATTAGATCAAACAAAGGAATTTAAATTATGTATATCCTCAGAATAATTCTAGTGGAATGAATTTAAAAGTTTAAGTGACTGAAAAGCTGTTTTGTTCCTGTTCTCTGGCAATTTCTGAAGTCTCATCCCACTAACCTTTTTTATCTCTTATTTTTGAAGCTGATATCTTAATATCTTGCAAAGCACTCTTTCTTTCCTTCATGGAGTGTCAAGTCTGCAAGGAAATAAATAAAATTCCTGGTTGAGTCAGCCAGACTGTTTTGGTTAAGTAAGTGAATTGTGGTGTCAAAACCAGTCTGCAACACTGTATAGCATGGCTGCAATCACAGAGCCCAGGAACCATGACTAGAAACAGGGGCAAGGCAGAAGCTAAACCAGGATAACAATATAGCTTATAACCTTGGCAAACAGGACATTGAAGGATAAATGAATTAGTGAAGCAGTCTGAAAATGTCTTTTCCTGTAGAGTAAATAGCATACTAAGAATAAGAAGACTAAATTTGTAGGCAAATCTATCTTCTACTGTTTCCAGACAATACAGGAGACCTGCTCTTCCTTTAGAATGGCAAATTTTATTTTGAAATTGGTATGGATGCTCTTGACTGGAGCACATCTCTTACGAGAAAAGGCTGAGAGACCTGGGTCTGTTTAGCCTGGAGAAGAGAAGATTGAGATGGGAACTTATCAATGCTTATAAATATCTAAAGGGTGGGTGTCAGGAAGATGGGGCCAGTCTCTTTTCAGTGGTGCCCAGTAACAGGACAAGGGATAATGAGCACAAACTAGAACACAGGAAGTTCCACTTAAACATGAGGGAAAATCTTTACTTTGAAGGTGACAGAGCCCTAGAACAGGCTGTCCAGTGAGTTTGTGGAGTTTCCTTCTCTGGAGACTTTAATCCACCTGGAGGTGATCCTGTGTAACCTGATCTAGGTGGACCTGCTTTAGCAGGTGGGTTGAACTAGATCGTCTCCAGAGGTCCTTCCCAACCCCTAGCATTCTGTGTTTCTGTATATGTGTCCTGAATACCGGAATTGCAGTACGGAGCTTTATTTGAATTAGAAAGATGGCTGGCAATGAGGGTGAAGTAATAACTCCTGCAAAAGTATTGTTGCACTTGTAATAACATGGTTCTCATTAAATATCGATTTCACATTTTAAACTTATTTGTCTTGTGCTGTTTCATGATAATATAAAAATAGATGTAATTAATTTCAGCAGCAATTAAATAACTGTTGACAGAAATAAGATGACATTTATGAACTAAGTAGAGGAAACCTTTCTCATTAATTCTCTTTACTGGAGGCTCTTTGGATGTGAGACTAGTAAATCATTCCTTAAGCAACATTATTAGTATTTCTTCTTATAAAATCTTCATATCCTTTGAGCTTCTCAGGATTGTCCATATGGTATCTTACTAGTTGTCAAAGCTGTGCAGAATGCAGTTATGTAGAAGTGCGTAATATCAATGGCCTTTAGAAACAACCAACCAAAATGAAATGAATAGAGCAAGGGAAACACTGGTAGATGCAGCATCCTAGACTGTAACTTCTAATATTCTTTGGATGCAATTTATGCCATGTTCTTCATTTGGATAACAAAGAACACAATGAACTTTTTCAAAATTATTTTTTGTCCACTTTTAATTTTCAGCAGTCTCAGAGCTTATATAGAAAGATCACTAAAGAATGTGGATAAAAAGTTCCTTCATTTACTAGAATGCTGTTGGAGATTTTTTGGCTTGCATCTGTCTCCGTATCTATCAGGTGTGAGTTTTGTAGGAAAAGCTATGCTACTTTTATCCTTTTGTTGGTGTTCACATTTATGACTGTAAGTAACATTTAACATCTTTCTTAAGAGCAAGAAGAAAGTAAAGATATAATAACTCAGGCTTGTTAAAAATGTCTCCACTGTGCATAAACTTTGGGTTTTTTTAATGGAATCATTGTGAAAAATTAGCGCTCTTTTTTGTGGGAAAAAGTTGCAAAATGTCTATAGTTTTTTAAAAAAATAAATTTTTCTTTACTATGAGTTCATCTTAAGCAGCTTTCACTTATGAATCTGATTTCTCTTCCCAGTAGCTGCCTACCTGTGGTAGGTGAGTATTAAAGGAAAAGAAACAGCCTCACGGAGAGCTGTGGTAGAACTAGGATAGAACAGATCTTCCTAGGGAGCTCCTATGTGATGTAAGCTGACCTTTTTTCTTTTTTTAAAAAAACCAAAACAACACCCCCCACCCCCCCTAAATCCTCCCAAATTCCTGTGCAAACAAACCCTTAGTTTCATTCTTGAGTTCCTTGTTTCCTGGATGCCACTCTGATGATCAGGACTAAGATTCAGTTGCAACTGAATTAGATGGAAATTCTGGTTGATATTCTAATGATAAATGACACAGAAAGTCATATGAGGATATTAATAGCTTTGTCATCAGAACAGCATTTGAATAATATGTGATATCTAAGGCCTAGGGCTATTCAATTAACTATGAAGAAAGAACAGCATATCAAATAACAGTTCGCTAAATGAGAACCATCCATTCTGTATACTAAATGAGGAAAGAATCTATGAAGAAGCAAAAATATGACTCTGTTAATTTAATAGCTTACCATAACATACACTCGCAACATTTTTGAATCAAGTTTATATGCTGAACAGCTACTAATATGACAAAGCCTCCCAATTAAGATTTCTTTGAATTTGCATGTAGAGCAAGTATGTTTTTTAAATGTCCATTGTGAGAAAAACAATGGCTGAAATTTTTATCACTCGATATTTGGTGTGGGTGTTTTTAATTGGTAAGCTTTAAGCTTCACATTTACATGGGAAACACTGAGAAGGAAATGGACAGCAAGACCATGGGGGGTTCCTCTGTTTTACATCTCACCCTCTCTTGGAGTGTACTAGCCATACATTGTCAGATTCTGTTTAGGCCACATCCCAATATGACTGACCTGATGTGACAGGACAAGAAGAAAGAATGCAAAGAATCATTAATCAGTATATTTAAGTGTTCCTGCCCTACCTTTTTTTCTGACAATTTCAAGTCTGAAATAGGCATAATCATAGCAGATTAATCTCTTCATGGGAGTAGCTCACACTGATTCTTAGGGCTAGTTGTAATAGAAATACACAGTAGTGTACTGTATTTTAGTGATTTTTTTTTTTTTTACCTGGGAATTTAATTTCAGAATGCAGGAACACATGTATATGGAACATGTAAATACTAAAATTACCACCAAACCTTAGTCACAAGATGTGAAGTTGTACCCTACCAGCCTGGTTGCTACCTGATGCTTTTGAAGAAATTTCTACTATGTATTTGGTCTTTCTTTTCATATATCTGAAGTAAACATAATGGTTGCTCCCACCTGGCCAAGAAACAAAGATTCAAAACTATAACACAGTGAGAGAAAAGAGACACCTGTGTTATAATTCCTGTTTGGGATAGGATACATATTTAGAATGGGTTCAATTTACCCACAACTGTGGACTGATTTGGAATATTTTGAATAAAGAGAATAAAGAATACAAAGACCAGATTTTTAGTAAAAAAAGAATGAAAAATGAAAATTTAAACTGGTTTCAGTTTATGAGTAGCTTTCAGGAATTCAAGCCTGATCTTTCATGTTGAAATCAGTAGGAGTTGCAGATGTTATTTTAAGAATGCTTTAAGAATCTACACATCAAGAATTTTGTAAAACCTTACCAGCTCTCCTGTTGACTTAGTTCAAATAGTTAAGATGACCTGAAGTCCTTAAAGGAGTTTTATGTCACAGGTTAGCAATTCAAAATTACTAAATCTGTTAAGGCTAACTTTGTAAATTGTCAAGGTAGTTCAAATCAGGCTACAGTCCTCAAATCTGGTTAACCTTTTTCACTGGTTTCATAACAGATATTGAGCTTCGCTTCTGTCATCTAGTGATGAGTGCGATAATAAGAAAGATCACAACCATAGCTCGTGTGTAGCACTATGGGAGCAAACTGCTTTTAGTCCTGCATTTGTAAGCCTGTAACTGCAAGTTTGAGTATGGTTTTGTTCCAAATTATTTTCTCTTTTATTGTTCTATTATTTTTCTTATTTATTTTCTGTTTCATACTTTTAATCAATGTATTGGTTTAAAAAACCTGACTGAGTGCAATCCCAGATCTGCAAGCATGTTAGCCCCACAGTCCATCTAAAAAGCAGACCTGGCTGACTACTGGATTTTTCTCCAGCTCTGAGGGATAACCAGCTTACATTATTCTGCAGTTATTTTTTAAAAAAGGTTTCCTCCACCACCACCCCTGCTTTTTGATAGTCAGATACCCTCTAAAGGATTTTCAGCAATTTTCTTCATTTCATGACTGCTGCTGGTGAAAAAAGAATTTCTTTCTTGAGATCAAAACATTTTTCTGGACCTTGTTGCCCTCCATGCCATCAAACATCTGTTGTATCTTTTTGTAACTGCCTTCTGGTGTAAAGTGTTAAATGTCATTGAAATGGCAGCTTGTGGAAAAACTTCACAACAAATAAATATGTGATCTGTTTTTCTAGGATTCTGGCTAGTACCCTTGTCAATGCAGACAATTAAAGAAAAAGTGGTTTTCTTCAGATATGTCTCCCTTACTCCATCTTTAACATTGCTTCCTTGCTTAAGTAGTGGCAAGTTCAGTAACTGCAGTTAAATAACCATTCTTCTATGTCTTTATGTAATATTTTTGGTTCTATACACTAGAGACAATTTCTGTGGACTTTTTTTTGGTTGCTGTTCTTTGAAAGATGGTACTTTAAACATCTAGGCAAGACTTAGTTTTTGCTGATTAAAAATGTAATACAATTGTTCTTGAATTATGGATTTCATAGTGAAATGCAAGTGTCATGCATGATCATGTAGTCTTAATACCTTGAATTCTGATGAGCTATAAACATACCTTTAATTATTAAGTGTATGATGTCCTATCCCTGAAGACATGACAGACAAATGTGTAGGTATTGGACATGTTAAAATATTTTGTATAACATCGCAAACCAGAGTTGCAATGGCTTCACATAAGTGATAGAATTTTAAGTGCTGTAGTTTGTTTAAAACAGAGAGGTATCAACATTTTAGGCTATTGATGGAATCAGTCAATATTCTTCCATCCTTTTATATTAGTTTGTAGCTATTTTAACCTCTTGTCTTTCTGCTTATCCCTTGTGGTGCGTTTACCCTGGCTG
>VYZX01012214.1:6578-61424 GCA_013401335.1 Brachypteracias leptosomus
TATCGCTTGTTACTTGGTAGAAGATACCGGCCCCCTCTCTCTACAACCCCCTTTCAGGTAGTTGTAGAGAGCAATAAGGTCTCCCCTGATCCTGTTTCTCCAGGCTAAATAACCCCAGTTCCCTCAGCCACTCCTCATAAGACTTCTCTAGACACCTCACCAGCTTCATTGCCCTTCTGTNTTATAACTCATGCTGTTTAAAACAAACCTTCATTTTTAAAACACAAAAATCTAGTTTTGCTGCACTTTTTCATCCAAAACTGCTTGAGGAGGTAGAAAACTGAATAAATAGACTGTTGGTCACTACCTTTTAAACTTAATGATATTATTTAATTGTCTGCCTCTTCCCCCTGCTGCTTCTTACACTTATAAAAAGATCAGAATTTCAGAAAAGATGATACCTTTTATTAGGCTTATTAGGTGAAAGAGAGAAGCTTTAGGATGGGTTTGAAATAGAAGCCATAGGTTGGGAATGATTTTCTTTAAGCTTATATTAATTACATTAATAAATTAGATGATCCAAGGGAACAAAAAAGTTTGAAGAGGTATAACAAAAGGGGGTATTAGTAAGCAGAGGGAATTTATGATCATTAATTCTTGTGGGGCAGAGACTAAAATGCAAAACAATTAGGTGATGGCAAAACGTGGGGAAACTAAAATGTTCTACAAAAAACAATACCTCTACTGCATTCCTAATATACAACATTTTGGTTTCTATCTCAGACCTGAAGCAGGGCTTGCGTGCCTGGAAAGCCACCAAGTGTTTCTTGAATGTGTTGATCTAATGAGAGATCTTTCTGCCTATAAATCTTGCCTCAGACATTCCACAGCTACAATAATGCTATGATTATACAATGGGGTTTTCATGGGCATCAGCTTTGTGTTTGTATGGGGTCTAGAGCAAAAGGCAGTGACCCAGGCTGCCTGGATGCTGCGGTGCCAATAAAACTAACACTGATCAATCACTTCTCTCCTACTTCTTACTAGTTTTCCAGATCTAGGATAAACTTCTGATGAATGTGGGACAAGATGGACTGATGCTGTTAGGAGGTACAGTTGTTACAAAATCTGTTACACCTTCTAAAAAAGAGAATTTCTGAGTTTGTACAGCCAAAGACCAGAACCTATGACAAAATCAAAGTCTAATCAAATGCAAAATACATGGAATTGAATAAATTAGTAGTCAATTAGCATTAAGATGTTATGAGAAAACATTAAATCACTCGCTATTGTTATAAAAAGGAACAGTGCTGATTTAAAACAGAATCTAAATAAGTTGTCAGCACAACTCCTGTGTATAAACAAGGACCACAGCAAATTAATAAATTCTCCCATTGTGTGTGAGCAATTGAAACAAACTGATTGAGAAAAAGAAATCAGAGGTCTCTTCTTTTTTAAAAATAAATCTTAATGAAAATTAGAATTTAACTACCTAATTAGGTTTGGGAGAGGGTTTTCTTAAGAAAAGACTTGCTGCTTTCACGTGTTTTACTAGAAGATCTGATGTAATGTTTTTATTTCTTCCTAACACTTCATTTATAAAGGAATATCAAACATATCAGATTATGTTTACTTTTTTGGGAGTAGCTCACCTCTGGCAGGTTTTTGATGGTTCAGTAAAGAGTATTTGAAATGTCTTTTACTGTTTATTAATGGGTAGATGTTCAAAAGTCAATTTAACATATTAATGTTAAATCTCTTTTAACAGAAAATATATATACACATTTTGAATTGAAAATAGTTGTGTTTGATTAACTGGGGTACTCTCCTCAGTATGCAAAGCTGAGATCCCCCACTTTCATTGGACAAAGATAATTCCAGACAAAGAAGTGACTGTGTAATGCTAAAACAAGTGAACACTCCAGTTCTTTTAGTTCTTCACAAAAATAAAGGAAAATAATGCATTTTTATCTGGATAGCCTTTGTTTCCATACAGCATGATTGTTAAATTGATGTGAGTGAAATAAAATTTCATATTGACGAAAAGCTCAACATGAGCCAGCAATGTGCCAGTGCAGCCCAGAAAGCCAACCACATCCTGGGCTGCATCAGAAGAATTGTGGCCAGTAGGTCAACAGAGGTGATTCTGCCCCTCTACTCTGCTCTTGTGAGACCTCACCTGGAGTATTACATCCAGCTCTGGAGCCCCCAGCACAAGAGGGACATGGACTTGTTAGTGAGGGTCCAGAGGAGGGCTACAAAGATGATTAGAGGGCTGGAACACCTCTCCTACAAAGACAGGCTGAGAGAATTGGATTTGTGCAGTCTGCAGAAGAGAAGGCTCAGGGGAGACCCTATTGCAGCCTTCCAGTATTTGAAGGGGGTCTACAAGAAGGCTGGAGAGGAACTTTTCACAAGGGCCTGCAGTGATAGGATGAAGAGTAATGGGTTCAAACTGGAAGAAGGTAGATTTAGATTAGAAATTAGAAGGAAATTCTTTATTCAGAGGGTGGTGAAACACTGGAATAGGCCGCCCAGGGAGGTTGTGGATGCTCCATCCCTGAAGGTGTTCAAGACCAGGTTGGATGAGATCCTGGGCAGCCTGGTCTAGTGGAAGGTGTCCCTGCCGTGGCGGGGGGGGTGTAACTAAATGATCTTGAAAGATGCCTTCCAACCTAAACCATTCTATGATTCTGTGAAAAATTCAAATACTATAGCTAGTTTGGGGAGGAATAGTTCCAACGTATTAGGGATTGAAGCTAGCCTTTACACAAACCTAAAAATACAAAAATAAATTGAAATGTCTCTAAAAATCTCTTAAATGTTTTTAGAAAGGGTATAATTCTCTAATATTTATTATATTGATAATCAGCTATAACTACTATAACAAATATAAACACAGCCAAGACCTTTCAAAGTTTACTATGTTATATACAGTAGGCTTTTCTTTATAAGTTAACCTACCAAGCTTTTCCTCACTATTTCTTTTTGCTGAAACACTGTCTTATTTTTAATGCAAGACAATACAGTTGTCAGCCTGAACTGACTTTGAAAACAAAGATGTTTGCTATGCATGCAGTCAAACCACTAACTCTAAACCCTGCTTTTTTAACAAAGGATGGTCAAGGGGTTAGATGGAGAGAATATCACTCTCTCTCAGCATTAATAAAACCATTCCAAAAGAGCAACTCTTAATCTTATTTATAAGACACACAGTCCCATAAAGCCAAGATTTATAAGGCTGTATAAATTATGTGTACATGTCAACGAGACAAAAGCAGTTTCTGTCAGCTTTGGGGTGTGCTTTCCATTGCTTAACAAAAAAGAAAGGAGCATGCAATTTTCAAAAGGTCTCCTTTCATCACCTGGAAACATCTACAGGATAAATTGAAAGCAGAAGCAAAGTTATTATGTTTTCTGAATATATTCATTGGGTTATGGTTTGACAAGGAGAACACTGAAAGGGGGGAATCGAGAAAATAATTAGAGCTTTGCTGTGAGAATTTGAAATCTGTAACAAGATGGATCTTGGATGTCAAGTTAATGGGTGAACAGCTATGTCATCTTATAGAAGTCAGGTTCTTTTAAAGTTATAAGTGTAAAATAAAATATGCATTTATTGTTAAAAAACACAACTCTCTAAATGTTTCTACACATTCCTTCAAGTAAAGGGGCAGTTTTACTTCAGTCAATGACTATATGATCTTTCTCACATTTGATACATTTTCTGTTTCTGCTTGCCTTTCTTTATGAATGAGGGAGCTACAACCAACTAAAAATATGAAAATTAGCTATTAGAAACACTGAACAAATTATTACAAGGATTTAGCTTCATCTTCATCCTTGAAGTCTGCACTACATCATGGTTGGCACTCAGTATGGGATTATATACACATATTAAACCTGGGAGAAATTAGTTATAAAGGTCATAGATTTTTGTTTTGAATTATTTTGTTGGAAAAAAAGCATCTTTAAGTCAACAGAATTTTTCTTGGGAGTAAGCTTAAGTTTGGCTTAAAAACAACATTCTGGATCTTCATCAAAAGATAAAATCTCAGTTTTAACAAAATCTGTATAAAAAGGACCCTACATTGAAGACAATTATTTTTTTCTTCCCCCAAAAAAGCAACACCCCTCCCAAAAAAACCCAACAAAAACAAACTCAAAATGCAACACAAAACCAAAACACATTGCTCAAATCATTCCAGTTCAAGATGCTTAACTTCACACAACTAGGTTTTGTATACATAATAATACCATTAGTGTATCATTACAATAAAGATGATAGTATTGCTAAACACGGTTCTGACATCACTGAAGGCAAGGTCCCTTCTGAGTAGTGATTATATTTTCTGTAAGTGGAATCCTGAGCAAACTGAAGACCAGGCCACTTTTTTTAATCAGTCTCAGTGAGTCAAGATTAATCTCTTTTCGTCTTCATACAAATAAAATATTCAATGGTGTGTACAAGTGCTAAACATAGGCTGGCTCCACCTGCTTCTTTCAGAGCTAATCACTCTGAGATACTGGAAGTAGAAGAAACTTTGGGGAGCCAAATACAAAGAATCGTTGGTTGATAAGACTACCTTTCAGGGGCAGTAGAGCAAAGACAGGATTTCCTGTCTGATAACAGAAGAGATAATGAAACTCTGAATAAACTGATAGTATTTCAACAAAAAATTCAAGAAAATACTCTTCCTTTTCTGCATTTTATACCATTCTTAGTGGTCTTTACCACTTGCTAGGAGAGGAATCTCATACAAATGTCCAAATAACTCACATTTTCATTTCTGTTAGGTTTGCTCAATATTAAGAATTGTCCATCAGTTTTCCAGAGCAAACTGCAGAGACTGAGATGTTCTCCTCTACTTACAATGAAATACTTCAGAAGACATTTTTTCTATAAATTATCTCATTAAAGAAGGTAATTTTCTTTTATGTATTTGTACTTACCATGTTACTCCAGTTAATGGTCACTGCAATGCAGTCAATCTATCAATCCAAATTATATCAAAACTACAAGAATAGTGATGGGAATATCAACTATTTTCTCTGAAATGATGGGCTGAATATCTGGCTTTCAACTAAGTCTGACATCATAAAAAACATGTCTACTAGCCTAAAATTATTACTTTCATGGTCCTGCATGTATCATGTCAACTATAGTGATAATTTCTAGGCAAGGATAAAATACGAGTACATTAAATGTATGTATGATTTCATGAACTGCGACCAGATAGAATAACACTTTTTGTAGAGGAAATCTGATGCTGCTCACATACATTAATAAGCAGCAGCTTAGCTTGCTGCATGAAGATGTTCTTCAAGTCTTTCGCCTTGTCGTACTGAAACTTTCCCAGCAAATATTTATTCCATGACACCCTGGCCCAGCAAAATATTAATTCCTGTACATAATTTTAAGCAGAGGCACAACCTTAGTGAAGCTGACAGATCTACTTATTGTCTTAAATATACACATACACTCCAGCACACCACTGGATCAGAGCCTACAAGCTGCAAAGGATGCTTAATAGCTAAAATATTAAGACACATAGGAATTGTAAGCTCTCAGGACCTCTCCGTATGTTATGACCTCATTTAGAGCTTCTGATCAGTTGCCAAACATTTACTTAGCTGTTAGCACACCATTAGTTAATGTGTAACAACTGCAACAAACCCTGAAAATAATGTATTTCAACCACCTAGCTGTAAATTACTACCTTCTATTTAAAATCTCTACAAAAATTCTGTATAAAAAGTGTGGTCACTGTTCTATAAATATGACACTGTAAGTCACTTAAGCTTAATTTAGAGTGCAATAAACCTAACTTTCTATTTGGATTCTTCTCAGGTCTTCATGACAAACCAAAGAGAAAGAAATATATTTGCAGTATAAACATTACTATAACAATTCAACTATTACTGATACACACTGAGAAAATTATACAATATTCTCTTTATCAATAAAACTGTAAGCTGAATTTCTTGCTTTTTTCCAAATAAAAGGTCACAGTAAATATACATTAATACACATAAATACACAAAGCATAGCAAGCTTGTTGGTGCCTTCCAAAGCTTACTGCAGTCAAATTCTGTTCGAATTCTGAAACAGTTTTCATGCACCTAGTATTTTAAGTATTTAAAGTCATGAAACCCTGCTGTTGGTATAGAGAAACATATAAATTGTCATATAAGAATAGATCATGGTCTATTTATTCTGCTACATGCAAGTGATGGACAGGAGATGAAAAGAATAAAAGTTGTAGCTGCTGACCTTTAAGTAGAATGCACTTATATTAATACATTATTACAGATATCCCTCATATAGTTATAGTTTATTTAACTAAGTACATATCATTTAGTGTTGATTAATCAAGGTGAAATTAGTAGCAATACAATGATGGCTTTAAATCAGTTGGCTCAGGAAAGCTCCCTGTCACCATGGCAGCATGCCCTAGGAACAGGTTGTAAACACATCAGAGGATGTGAGCAAATACTCAGGAGCATGGCTACTTCAGTACTGCATGCCATGGTTACCCTAAACTACCACTTCTAAGCCTGATATGGGTAAATCACTGAAGCAATAACACAATCTTGCAAAGAACACCTCTAGAGCTCATTCTGTAAATCCATTCTTCATTGATATTTCCAGTTTAAATACCATCCACAAGTTGTCCAAGTTACAGTGCACAAGACATTTTCTGTCTTCCTGAACAAGCTATGGAGCTTGTAAACTGTCCTTGGTTTCTCCTAATCCTCAGGTCACAGCATCTTTTCCATGTCTTGTGAAAACTACACAATGACATCACAACATATGGGAAACCAAAGGGCTGGCTCCTCAGGAAAGACAGCAGAAGCAAACACTGCTGGCACAAAAACAATTCATCCAGCTGGCAACCTCCATCCTGACCCTTGCTGAGAGTGAAAACAACTAACAGGCTGCAAGAAATGCCTGGACAGTGGTGATCCACATCTCTGGCCACCTCCTCTCAAAGCAGCTTGGAATCCAAGAGGTACTTGCCTGTGTCATGTGTCAAAGCCCAGTACCTCCAAGACTCCATCCATGAAGATGTGGACTGGAAGATCTGAACCTCTGCAATAGGCCCAAACACGTGACAGCAGAGTACTGAGACCTCCCCAGACTTTCAATATTGGACATGACCAAAATCTCCGGTAGGTAATGAGTAAGTTTGTGAGTGTCATCTGTACCAAGAACAGAAGATAGACATATAAACACTTTGGGTTTCCTTCTTTCATTGTAAAAGCTATAGAAAGGAAATAATTATACTCAAATAAGTGCAGTCACATTGAATCCAAGCTCAAAGTTATTGAAAAGACAGCTCTGCAAAGATGATGTTGTGTGATTTCATATCCAGTGGAGCTTTGTTACAGTACCCTTGCAGCAGTGGGACAAACACAAGGGCGACAAAGGGGAGAGGGAAAGGGTTACTAAGCCCACGTGAGATATCTGGAACAGCAAAGAAATGGGAGAACTACTGATAGCTGCCTTTGTCACTTCACTGCCCACTCAACCTCCTTGACAGAAACAGTCCTGGACTCCTGCATCCCATTAATCCCTGTCTGTTGTCACAACAGCTCCCTGGACCCTTTCAGAGACAGTAGAACCTAAAACTAAATAACACAGATGCTAAAGCAGCCCCAGGCAGCTCTGGCAGCCAGGACACTGCACAGCTACTTCACACTGACTGCACTTGGAAGGGCTGTGGACTGGCCAGAGGAAGCTTTCTGATTTACACATTTAATTTGCTCACTGTGAATATGAAAAACCCTGTTTTACTCTCTATCAGCACTGCAATATATGCTTGAGCTGTGACATTCAAACTGGAATTTTTTTTCATCCTGCATGTATTATGCTGGAAAACCATTAAGCCAATTTATTCAAATACAAAGGTATAAAACACTTTCTTTACAAGTATATGCTGTAAGCCCACTGCTAACTATCCACTACTCACCTTAGTGGTTCATTAAAAAGAAAAAAAAGGCAAAAAGTAGCTTAAGTATGGATACACATGCAGAATAGCATCCAAATGTGAAGACCAGTTTTCAAAAACACACCAAAAGCCAACCCTTGGTGGGATATACTTCTACAATTACTTTCAATTTCATCTTCCTTTCAACATAACAATCTTCTTGAAAAAATTTAAACAACACATGGCTGTTTCAATAAGCATTAGAAACAACATTTCAAACACGTTTATTTTTTTATGAGAAAACATTATGTGTATAATCACTGAAAATAAATGAGATGATTGTCTTGCACAATCTATCTCAACCGAGCAACCCAACTTGAATTTAAGCCACGCAGTTTAAGTCCACAAAGCTAAAATATTCTGTAAACTTACATAGTTAAGAAAGGAAATTGCTAATTGCTCGACCCTGTACACATTTATTTCTGCTTGAAAGACAAAATCCTAAATTGGCCAACTAACATGTTTTCTAGGATATATTCATCCCACTATACTCTTATATCTCATTATATCCAATCTGAAGTCTCATGCAAGTGGTTCTACCTATACTATGCACACTTCACTCAAATATGAAGTATGCATATTAGTAACACTGATTCAAAAATTGTGAAGACTCACTTGTCTCAGTTTTGGAAAGTTTTGTTCTTGACTTAATTTGATGTGTGAAAGTTCACCGAGTATGTAAATTTTTGCAAGATTAGGTTATTTTTTAATAAATTCTATTACACTGTATTGTTGTCAGTAAAGGCACACTAATTTCTCACATTAATAAAAAGTAAGTTGTTACTGAAGAGAAAATACGATTTTTCACCCTGTAGGTAAGTATGCTTCCAGTATGAAGAAATATACCAGTTTATAATTGGGGTACACAGCCACACAGAAGCAATTATTACCTAAATGAAGAACTCTTGAAAAAGAACCAAATTTTGCAGACCTTATACATTAGTGTCTTTACCTCTGTATCAATAATAACATTATCTTTGTGTTTTCAAAGGATTCAAACACTGCAATCAGGAATAAGTTGAAAGGAGCAATGACCATATCTTGTTTTGCAAAGTAGACTTTATAAAATACAGCACATCAAAAGGAAAGTTCCTCAGGGTCTCTGTAACAGAGATTTTTATTACTATTTTGTAGAAATTTGCAAGCTGAAAATATTTACTGGCCTCAAAAGCAAATAAAAACACTGCCAAATTCAACTGAAAATTTCTAAAACTGTGATGCAACACACCTCATGAACTGCACTTCCTGACATTAGGTTAAGTTATGCACATAACCTAATGTAATCTCTCCTCCACGAAGCATGTATTTTGTCTGAGGGTTGGTGGTTTTGGCTGTTGTTTAGTTTCCTGGATTCATCTATTTTTGCATAAGCACAGTATCCATTACAAAACTTTGATGAGCTTGGAGTCTCAAGATCTTCTTTGAGGGGTAAACGCACAGATCCTTGTGGTAAACACTGATACCAACTCAATTTACTTTGAGCTTTGCTTTGTGCTTTCTATTCATGTTATAGGTGATTACTACTTAATACAACCAGTGTGAATCATCATCACCTTTCAAAAACTAGCAAAATAAGCCCCAAAACATTGCTGAACTGGTGTGTAGTTGCTTCAGCTTCTACAGAATATTCTTTCACTGTACCCTGCACCTAATGTCAGGCATTGCAAAAATTTCCACTACATCATCCTTGCTAATTTAGTCTTTGGTCTTTCCATTGATAGAGATAACCCTTTTCCATTTAAAAAAATGACTGGACCTTATTTGGTATAGCTACACGTGTTGTACAGACAGTAATCACCTTATGGGATTAGAAGGGGGTGACGGGTTACAATACTCTGTCTTGTAGTGGACGTTTTTCCTCAAAATTTCCCACCCGCAGCTTTAACAGCAGGAGAAATGGTAAGATCATTAGTGTATGAGATCCATGGCAAGCACTGATCAGAGCAGTCATCCAGCAAGTGCAACACTTAAAGCACCGACAGTTTCTTCAGAGCAATCCTTTCAGAGGGGCCAACTTTGTCACCACTGCATAACTGAATTATCCAATGTATGTAATTAAAAAAAGATGCTGGCATAAACAGGTCTCACAAGTCTACAACATAAATCTTGTCCCTTGGAAAGTGTCTTATTAGTTAGAAGTATACAATATCTAGAATAGATAATAAAACACTCGAGGCTAGTTATTATGCAGGTGCTGTTACCCTAAGAGCAAGCACTGTAAAACTTTTCAATAAACAAAATTATATAATATGCAGTTGGAAAACATTGGCCTTCCCCACACAGCAGTCAAGGGACAAACAATGTAAGAATTCAATGTGAAATTCACCACTGTCCTAAAGGAAAGCTTGACTTTCATGCCTTCATTCTTTTTCATGTGTTGGTATCTTTTATTTGAATGTAAGCTTGGAATTCTTGCTTTTCAGCTCTCTTGAGGACTGAAAAAGTGAAGAAAAATCATACATACCTTCTCTGCTTTTGCACCTCTCACCAATTGTGTCAGCAACAGAAGGGCTGACCTTCCTGACCACATAAGATAAAGGAATAATTCAGATAGATAGGAAAATTACAAAAGGCAGTATCACCGCCTACCCATTGATGAAGAGCAAGATGGACCTGCAATCTTCTTGCCAGGAGGGAGAGTTCAAGGAACTGTACCAGATAGGTCCAAACCTTCATAGGAAAGCCCATACGTAAAGTACACATTTCACCTCATTGAAAGTTGGTGACTGAGCTTGCAGGGGGTTAATATTAATGGTGACAACTATTTGGAATACTAAAACATCACACTAGACTTCCTTATGGGAACTTGAGCTCGCTCTTCCTATGGAGCTGCTTCATGCAATGCCATATCCTTAATGATAAACTGGAAGCAAAATAGAAAAAAAATCTACTGAAACTGCAAACCAAATTTACTACCCGAAGTCAGAAGTATAAATATGCAAAGAGCTGGAGGGTCATTTGAAATTCTCTCTCAAGTAATCACTCATCCAATCTCTACAGAAATTGGCCAAGCATGTATTAGCACTTCCTGCATTAAAATTTTGCTGTCACTGGTGGCTGCCCAGATCCAAAACAGAAGATCAGTTATGTAGAAAATGACCCCCAGGAAACTAAATCTTTCTATCTAAAAAACTTACTGAAATTTGTACAACTAAATTGATAGATTTAGATAAACCCAATAATTTTCCAACCACATTTGAAGCCTTAAAACTTAGAGTTTAGGACAAAAATACATCTGTGTTTCTTTATTGAACTTTCCCTAGCAAATATAAACAGTAACTTGTATGTTAAATACCACAGTGGAACCTCTCTTTCCTAAATTTTGTTAGAAGTTGTAACAGAAAGGTAACTCTGTTCACCTTATTTACAGGATCACTTACAAGAATTTTCATTATAAAATAAAAATATACTCTTTAAAGACTTTCCCTACTGAAACTTAGGGCACAAGAGTCTACATATATAAGGCAGTTACATATTTGAAAGTTAAACAGCAAATAAAAATTAATTATAGAACCTTGTGCTTTGGAAGCATTGCGGGGTTGTTGGGTTTTTTTAACATCATTAATTCAAGACAACAAAAATGTCTCTTTAAATTAAAAAAGCTCTGAAATTATGACCAGTGCCAGAGAAGAATCTGACCCTGAATGGGTCCTCTGACACAGAACATGTGGTTGCTCTGGTGGAGATCACAGGCACTGCTGCTCCAGAGTTCGCCTCTTTGTTTTCTTATTAATTAATTAGTTAATTAAATAAAATAGACTTCCCAGATAGATCATAAAATCAAATTTACTTTTTAGGGATGGAAAACAATTAAAAAATAAATGTACCTTCAACTCAATGTATTCTTGTTTTCCTTAAGTAAAAATGAAAATCATTTAATACAGTTCTTTAGGTAACTATGAAATCCTAATTTGTCTAGGAGGGACTTTATGTGTGGCTGGTATTTATTTTCATTGTATTAAATTAAAAACTCCACAGATTGTAGGGTAACAAAAGTAAGACAGACTAAAGTCTACTAGAGAATGTTTTTCCTTTTTATTATTATTCTAATAATTATATTCATGACTTGCACTACAGTAAGACCCTAGATCCATGGATGAAGCAAAACTTCTTTCTGGTTTAAAATTAAAGACAACGTACTTTCTAGGTTGTGCATATCTGCAACAAACATGCAAAACCTCTCAAAAAGGGAAAAAAAAAAAAAGGTCAAAATTATACAAGGTTTAGCCCAGTCTGAGCCATCCCCCATTTCCTTTCCTTAAGCACATCTGTCTCCAGTGTCAGGTTACTGGTGTGCATTCCTTCTGTCTGATGACCACCATTTTCTTCCGGAGCACTGTCACCCCGCAGGCAGGAAAGGCAGCTGAGCACAAACAGGCAAGGAAGCAGAATTTTTTTTTTTCCTCCAGAAAAAGCATAAAATGCAAAAGAGGGTTTTAGTTGGTGAGCAGGCTTTCATTTCCAAGCACCGATTAAAATCATGACAGAAAGTCCATAGTTTTCTCCTGAAATTGTAATTTTTGAGCTAATGAGTTTTGTCTAGAATAAGTAGTCTTCATAATTATAGCCAGTGAAGAGCAAACATTATATTTGGCTTCTGATGTGGTGTCCTGGGCTGAAGAAAAACCATCCTTTATATTCCTGGCTGGCACACAGACCAAATAAAACCATAAGATAGTAACCCCAGTGAGATTTGTGGTGAAAAAAATACACCACAGACGCCTAAACAACATTTATCCCTTTGAGCATTTCTTTGCCAACTTTTCCCCCTCAAGCAGTGACTCACATAATTTTTTGGTTTTTCTTTCATTTGTTGCACAGCTCATATACCATCCTGCAGTGTAATAGAAAGGAACTAGGAAAAGCCTAGAACTTTTCTTAATTACATTTGTCATTGGACTTGATTATTTGCTTCACCAAATTCTTCTGAAGTAAATGTTTTTATCCCTGACCTTGTCTGGTTAGTGAAACAATCCCTCCAGATCAGTAGGGTGGATGAATTTGGGAAATAAGTTATAAAATCTGATTAGAAACTCTGATATTATATCTTATCTGACACTTCTAAGTTAAAATAAACAAGAATTTTCATTATTACTATCACTCTGCTGGGCATTCAGCATGTCTTCTCGCAGCACAGTAGAGATCCACAATGATCAATGTATATTTACAGATGTCTGTGAGAGGAAGAGATAATATCCAAGAGGGTGTCTGACATACAGAGATTGAAACCAGTACTGCCATATATAACAATTAATTCCAGTACTTGAGAATCTTTATTTAACATTTTATACTGATAGCATTTGAAAGCTGTTCTCAGATATTAACGATAAACACTAGAGTTTATAGTTATGTGCTGGCCTTCAAAGGAACGGCAGGATTAAATTTCTAACTAGCAGCCCAATAGGGAATGCTAATTAATCCCTTACTTCTTACTAGAAAGCGCTCAAATATCTTTCTTCCCTGTTGTTATAATCCAATCCTGCATATTCTACTTATTACTATGAATTTTACTGCTTCTACCCATTATTTTATCTTTCATGTTTCAAATCACTTTGCTCATTTAAATTATTTAAAGATTTTATTTTTTCTATATGTGACAAAATAATTTGATCTTTCCTCAGTCGCTTTTCCCTTATTTCTCCCAATCGTATGCTTAGAAATGGCACAATCATTTCAAACTATTTTTCCCCCCAAACAAAAAGACTGTAACACTCACACTATGCTGAAAATGTCATGCAGAACAATTTATATCCAGTGAAGTGATACAGTACTGAATATGACTTACTGAAGTGTGTCAAGTAAAAGACAACATCACGTGTGTTACTTACAGTTAATGTTTAATATCCAGGAAAGACAGTCTTAGATTTTCCTTGTAACTTTTGAAATTATTTCTGTGATGTGCTAATTATTTGTTTCACTTTCTGGAAGTAAACTGATAATTTGGCTATTTTGATGCTGCCGAGGGGGAAGTAGGGAACAGAGTGCTGCTGGAAAAATAGCAACAACATAGGTAATAAATGCTGAAATCATCATCCCTTTATCATGTTCCTTTTAGATTATAAGAGAGGAGGGAAGCTTTTGATTCAAAGAACTGATTCTTCTAGCTCATAAGGCATTATCTACAAACCTCCAGCTTTCCTATGTACTTTACATTACCTTTCCTCTTAAGCCAATTTAAAAAATACCAGCAAACACTGTGAAAAAGACAGAAGAATTACATCGCTACATTTTGTCCTAATTTCAAGTAGTGGTATGCTGTATGAAAATAAGTACCTGAAGGAAAGCTGCTTGCAAAAGAACTGTAATTAGAATAATAAATTTTAGAGATTTCTTCAATGGGTAAGCACCAAAATATTATTCTAGCTTATACGAAGAACACAAGAAATCTGTGATGCTCATGTTACAATGACTTGGACTTTATTAGTCAAATAAACCTTTGTAAACTTTTGCATGGAGTAACTTGGAATGAACAGCATATAATAAGCTAAGTTTTAAAAAATACATATATATTGCACTTAAATATTGTATCTTAAGCAATTCTCTGAAAATGTAACATGTCCTCAGAATGTCAGTAAACTCCACCACATAGAGGTGCAGAAGAAGCCTAGATAGCCTGAGGGACTGGCAATGGTCTATGCATTCTTTCTGCTCTTTTAGCTATTTACAGAGTCCCTATCACTTTGAAGTCTATACTGCCTTTCACCTTGACAAAACCAGCACACACCTTAAGGTTATGAGTGTGAACCTTATATAGCTCACTGCTAATTGCAAGTCATCCTCATTGGCAGGGCTATATGAACAAGGTGGCCAGCATGTTTTCATTCATGGTGAACAAGTGAATGCATCCCTAAAGGTGTCCCAATGAGGATGACACTAGAGTGAGGTTTAGGATATTGAGAATGTAACCCCGAGTCTGTCACAAACTCACTGTGTGACCTGGTGTCCTGACTTTGGCCAAGATAAATTTAATTTTCTTCCTAGTAGCTTGAATAGTGTTGTGGTTTGGATTTAGCACAAGAAGCTGAAAAATCCTTGCCTTAGTATAAATACTGCTTAGCAACAATTAAGAACATCAGTGTTATCAACATTATCCTCATACTAAAATCCAAAACACAGCACTGTGTCAGCTACTAGGAAGAAAATTTGCCCCAGCCCAAACCACATCACACCACTTCTCCATTGTATCTGTTACTTCTCTACCACCTTACACTCTTTAGGACAACTCTGTCACTGGCAACATGGGACCCAGATTTCAGCTGAGCTATTGGCAACGATATTAAACAGAAGTCTAGTTTAAAGGCCAGAGATTGTACAGCAGAAACTTATTGACCACCAACCTGCACAGATGAACATTGGGAAGCGTGCGGCGCTTGTGACAGATCAACGCAATCAAGCAGCAGAGGATTTCCTTTGTAACTGTTTTGTCTGAGACATCTTCCTCAGCAGTCTTGGCATCATTTAAAAATAACATCTAGCAATTACTTCCACCATGTATTCAAGCTGCAAGTTGTCTTCTAATTCATAAAAGCATACTTTACCTAGACAAATAAAGGAACCCAGTAATGATGTATAACTCTGAGGAGGAACCAGAATATACTATCGTGTTAAATGGGCTGTTAAAGAAAATGCAGAAAACTACAATGGGAAAAAAAATACAGGAGCAATTCAATTAATAAACCCATATGTTTTATTCTTTAGGGAATTAAGCAAAGAACAACTTTAGACAACTTTTGATACTAGTATTATTAATAAATATTATTTAATCTATAGAGAAGGTACTAGGTGCTATTCCATCCCAAGAAATCAGCAGGTTGAAAAAAAGAAAAGAACCAGTCGAATTTTAACTGATGCCAGTGATTCACTGGATTTCAAAACCATCACTGTTCCTAACACATTTCGCAGGGTTGGTCTTTCTTCTCTTCGGGCATATTTGCATTGTTGTCACACCAGCTGTTTCCAGCGTGCTTTGTTAACGCGACCTCTCGCCAGTATCTAGTACAAACATAGCGCAATGTACAGGTGGGTTCTGCAAAGGTAACGTCCCTTCCAAAACTTTCCCCAAAATGACACTGTTGTAACAAATGCATCGTATATTACTCGACATGGTGGGGGAAAAAAAAACACAAAACAAACCTCGCAAATTAATTCCAGAATATTCTGATCCTTTAAAATACTTGACGGTACAAAAGACACCCATTAGCCTTAACTGCTACCAGTTTCACTTTGAATAGCCACAACTTCTCAGCTACTTTAGAGAAGACAGAAAGCACTTGATCTGCGAGGAGCGCTGGCCTTGGGGGGGTCCCCAGCCCCCACTTTCGGGAGGGACAAAGCGGGGGGTGGAGGGAAGGACTTCCTGCCTGCCCACTGCCATTGCTTTCTGCATGTGGGACCAATATGGGCAATGCAAAGTTTAAACAGTTGCAAATGGAGGAGGGAACATCGGGACTTGTTTTACATATTTTTTTTTTTTTTTCCTGCTCGGGTTGAATTTAAAGTGAAATCGCTGCATTGTTCCAGAGGCTCCTTGCCCTTAATGCATTGACAGAAGCTCCTGTTTACACGGACTTTTCATTCTTGCGTTGTTTGCTTATGGAAAATAAGGGGGAGTGACACCAAAAAAAAAAAAAAAAGGAGGAAAAGGAGAGGGGAAGAGAGGGAGGCACTGACCGCTGTGCAAACCAGGAACCTTGCCCCTGCCTGATCATTAACCTTGCTGGAAAACGCCGCTAGCTTCCCAGCTTGTCACCGGCATATGAGCTGGGCTGGGGGCTGCCCGCTGCGCCGCCGGCCTCCCACAGCCTCGCGGGCCGCTATTCCTTGCGTTTCTTCGCCTATACACACACACAGACAGACGGACAGACATCCTCCCCGAGCGCGCCTCTACGCTGACCGCAGACATGAGACTCCAGCTGCTTCTTTTTATCGTGTTTTTGCTCCTTGCGAGCCTTCTCCCTGCCCACGGGCAGAGGCCAGGTAAGCCGTACTTGGCGGCGTGTGCCGGGGGGTGCGTGTCCGTGCCTCCAACCGCAACCAACATGCGGTTTCTTGCTCTCCGGGACGAGTCTGTAGCTTCCGCTGCCACGCATTTTACGAAGCGTTTTGCCGCCTCGATCTGCGCGCTTCATATTCTCATAGCGGCAGCAAGAGATGAAGCATCAGGTATCCCAGGAGCCTGGCAACTTTAGGGGGGGGCTGGAATAAACTGGGACTCAAGGCAGGGTACTGTTTAAAAGCGGCTGCCGCGAAGCACCTCCGGCCCGGGAGGAGCGGGGCAGGCACCGGTAGCCCCAGGGAGCGGTAGGGCCAGAGCCGCCTCGTCCCGAGAGGGAAGGAGTGCTTGCCCCCGCGCCGTGACCACCGGGTCACGTATTACCTGCCACCGCCCTTCATTCACCTCCTTCTCTCTCCGTTTCTCTCTCCACAGCCAACTTGGCGCTGCGCAGGAAGCTGCACCGGCACGGCTGCTCGCACCGGCGCTGCATGCCGCTCCACTCCCGGGTGCCTTTCCCCTGAGCCGCCGGCGGGACGTCGGTCAGGTAACTCACGCGTGTCGGGAACCGCGCCGGGAGGGTGCGGGCACCGTCGCCTACCCCGCAGGGCTGCCCTGGCGGCGATGTGCGGGCTGCTGCCCGGCGCGCCCTCCGGTATAAAGCACGCTTCCTAACTGACACCTGCGTTTTGTAACAGTTTGAGAGGCGTTTGACGAGGCGAGCCAAGCCACAGGTGTGGCTTCACCTGCTCTCCGGTGTTGTGTTGTGAAAACGGGGGCTGTGGAGAGGCGCACGGCGGGGCGGGCACCTCCCCGGCGGGGTCCGGGCCTTGCTTGCTGCCGTGGTGTCACCCGCCCAGGCTACCGCTCCCCGAGCAAAGGCCTTCGCTGGGGCAGAGGGGAAGATACCCATCCCCGAGGCAGCGAACTACTGCCCTGCAAACCTTTAAGACAATTGTCAGAGCTGCGGGGCAAACAGGGTAGTGAGCGTGAGCGCTGCGCAGAGCGGCAGTTGGAGAGGGGGGCTTCGGGACTTCAAGCACTGACACTTCTTTGGTGTTGGATGCAGGGCAAAGTCACCTCGCTCTGCCTGTCAGTAACATGGAGGTTGTAGTATTTACCCACTTCAAAGGGGACTGTAATTCTTAATCATTGTCAGCGAAAGACTTTGAGCTCCTTGGATGAAAGGCTATACAAGTGCAAAACATTAATGCTTTATAGCTGATGAGGACATATACATTCAAATACTAAGTGACTGCAGAAGCACACAGGTAGCATATGCAAATAGGGTAGGCATCAAAAGGAAACCGAGGCGCTCTTGCAATTTAAGAATGAATAAAACATGCACTCGGTAGTTTTACATCTTCTAAACTCATTATATATTAAAATAATGTTGTAGCCCCAGGCATGACAGCATAATAAATAAATGATGGCAGAACTTGTGCTCTGTGGACCCAAGATGTTTTGATTTACTCAGCGGTTAACAGTGAAAAGGAGACCAAAGCCAAACTTTTAACAACACTATACCAAGAATCTTGTCAATGCGTAACTGCCATGGTGAGCCTACACCCATCCCCAAATAGCCATGCAAAAAAGTACCACTCCACTTTATAGTGATGGCCTATAAACGCATGGAATGCGCATATAGGATGGTAAACTGGCAGTTTGTGAGGTTGAAAAAAGATTACCATATCTTGAGTTTAATCTCAGATGGGCTGCATACTGAGTGGCAGAAGTCAGCAGCAAGTATAAAGAGGGACATGCCAGAAGGATGCTTTGCTACTGAATGGCATGTCTCCAGTTCATTTAAAAAAGAGACAGATTCAGTGAGATTCCCCCATTAGTTTAAGCATCAACCTAAAAAGATAAGCAATCAGAGCAGTTCACTCAGCATGCAGAGACTGAACAACAGGGACAGTGGAATTTAGGTTCAGAGACTTCTTGAATCCATTCTGAGTGGCTTGCTTCATTCCTAAGAAACCTAAGTTTAACCCCGCTTCCTCCAGTTCAGCATCCATAATCTGGAGACTGTGCAGAAGCCATCTCCATTTTCTCTAATGTGCTCTGAAACAGTATACAATGTATTTTGCTTGAGACTGCGACAGCTGTGCAATATATGTGTACTTACACTGGAATTATTTTCCCTTCAAAATTATCAAGATAAAAGGTATTTTCAGGGTTATCTCCTTTTCTGTGGGGAGCTGATTACCTGTAACAAAAGTCAATGGCAAAGCAAAACGGTCTATTTACTAATTCATAATACATTTTGTAGGCATTTAGCTAAAGATAATTTTGCTTTATAAAGCTGTTCAGAAATAGGTAAAGCTTGACTGGGGAGCAAGGGGTGACAGGCACCTGAACTAACTCTCTTAACTCCAGTTGCTATTGTGAGTGCTCAGCTCCTTTATCTTAAGTAGGATTTACCATCTACGTTTACATTCTCTTCCAGTTTTAGTACTAATTCAGCAAATATTTACATGCCTGGGTAACTTGACTCACATGAGTAATCTTACTGATCTCAATGGAGTTGTACATATGGATAAAGCTATTTGCAGATGCAAATGGGATGGACCCTTAAGCCTGAATTTCAGCAGGTGGCTGGACGGGGATGAGCAGAGCAGCCTGTGTTTTTGTAACATTTGAAATGATTGAACTTGATTTTTCATCAGTTACAAAGGCAAAATGGAACAACAACAAAAAAAAGGTAGAAAATCTTACATTAGAAGCCTTGCTTTTGGCTTTTTGATTGTTTGTTTGTTTTTTCTTAACCTTTTTAGCTGAAATTACCAAATTAAGAAACACTACCCCAAATTTCAACCCTGTATTTCAGAAATAATATATTCTATTTTTGCACAAGACATTGAACTATTAAATCTCTCATTAATGGCTATTTATCTCTTTTTTTTTTCCCTCAGCAATTTCATAATGGGCTTTTCAGTGTTTTAAAGGAGCAACAATTAAACCAATAGAGAAGTTCGTCCGGAGTCCAGATCAACAACAGCTGACCTGACAGAGCCACTTCAGTCCCATCTTCAGCAGTCTGTCACATTCTGCAAGACCCGGCACAAAGGCCCTTGCTCACACCTTAGGAAGTGGTGGGGGGTGGGGGAAAGAAATGGAGGGTGGTGATGGGAAGATGTACATGAAATTTATGTGGTTGAGACATTCCATGTAAATTCTTTGGCTCTCCTAACAACTAGTGGAAGTTGATGAACAAACCAAACATCAGGTACCTCAGATGGATTTCCAGTGGCATTTAGAAGGATCTGTCCAAGGGGAATCTTAATGGTCTGTACTATTCAGAGAGAAATTGGACATGCTGTTGACTACTCAATTCAGGCTGTGTGTAGGGCAGCATTTAGGGTGAAATAATGTCAGACTCCAGCATAGGACTGTGAAAGTCCATTTTTTGTTTATACTTTTCTATATTAATAATATATACATATATGTTTTAACACCTAACATTACATCTTTATGGAATTACCTTAATAACATTGAATGTATTACTGTAATAGCACCAAAGTCAGCACCATACTAGTGGTGCTACTGGCTTCATGTATATAAGCATAGTAAGAGTTTACAGTATGAGAAAGCAAAGAGAGTATTATCCCTCATTCTATAGATAATTGAAGCACACAGAGATAAGAGATTAGCCAAGGGTCATGCAAAACTGATAACTTGGATCTCTGAAGTCGGACCTTAAGGTCAAGCCCATCCTCCTGTCTAATGAGCTGTTACTGCAGAGCCTATCATTTGTTTTCTTAAGCTGGGCTGCCAAACCAGACAGCTAAAACATACTTGAAAATTCAGTACTATAGAACTATTTGCTTAATAGTAGTTTTCCTAAAATACCCGCTACAGTATTATAAATAGAGCATAAAAATAGACCATTGAAAAGAAACCTTTGTTTGGTCAGCCCCAGTGTTGCATAGTACTCTATTCCTGTAATTTAAATGAATGGGGTATTTGGAACATGGCACTACAATGAATGAGAACTTCAAACAGAAAACTGTTGTGTTTGAACAGGCTGTTCTTTTCAGCACTGGAGGCCAAGACTACATTCAACTTTAATTTTACGTCTTGTTTTTAAAAATAAATGTTTTGCATCTCCTTTTTATATTGACAGAAATTACAAACCTACATAGAAAGGAAAACATGGTAGTCCTTTCATTAGCAGAACTAAAATAAAACCTGAAAATAAGTCATAGCCAGATTTTTAAAGTCATTGCACTAGATTTGAATTGTCGACATTTTTTTGTAAATTGTATAAAGATAAGCGAAGATCAACAGTGTTGTCATTTTAAATCTAGTATTAGAATTTTGTCTTGCAACACATAGTTTCTAATACGTGAAAAAACAGCAATCAAGAAAACTGGCTATCTGAAACTTTCTAATCTGTGTCTATATGTAACCTCTCATCTCTAAAAATTGAAACCTTAATCAAATTGATACTGGCAGAGCTTAACAGGAGTTTCACATTTCTGTGTATAGAAAAAAAATTAACATCACACCCTATTCTGGAGTTTTGGAAAATCATCATAAAAAGATAGTCAAACTTGTCTATACCAGCAAACGGCCCTGCAGGTAAACCTTAGGAGTTTTGAAAAAAAAACCAACAAACCAATCAAAAAAGCAGTTTTCCAAAATTGGGCATACTACCACTAATTTTATTTTGTAATTATTTATTGAACTTAGCTTTCATATGTATCCATGGCTATCTCTGTTTGGAAGTACAGATAAAGAGTATGGGAAAGCAAAAAACGTGAAGAGTAGCTATTTAACAGTTATGTCTTATAAATGAGTATATAAATGGATTTAGTGTGGCACTGGATATTTTCTATAACCATAATTATGCAATTAACTTTGATAAAATTGTGAGAAAAAACTAATGTATCTACCAGAGAGCTATATAAGCATATTCCTTTACAGATGTAAAAATAAATAAAACAAGTACCAAAGCACCCTAGGAAGCCCATTGTTAATCTATAAAATTATTTTAAATGTCTTCTTTTTAGACATCCTGATACTATAAAATCTTCTTTGAAAAAGGCATTGATTGTGATCTTTCATAGACATGTTTGTCAACTAGCTGGTTGATTGTATATTTTGTAAAAGGATAGTATGCACTTCAAATAACATCTCATTTTAAATAAACTTTGTACACTTTTCAAAATTTGTATTCTTCAGCTGTCAAAGGCAATACATCCGAAGAGAATGGAGAATTTGTCATTTCCCTGTGAATTCATATGGAATCGGTGTGTAAAATCTTTCTTACTCAATTTCTGACACAAATAAATTGTAGTTATTCATGGAAACATTTTCCTGACATTTTCTTTTTAAAAATATGAAATTCTGATAAAACCCATAAAGACAGACCTTAGTTTAAAACTACTGGTTGGTGTAATCACAGCACATAACATGACATCTTGATACCACACTAGGATTACAGCAGAACCTGGACTATGCATCGTCTTCTTGCCCTAGAGTAAGCAAGATTATTGGTTATCTCAGTGTTAAATCTTGAAATCTCAATGTTTTCACAAATTAAAGAAAATGGTCTTATTTCAGGACCATTAGAATCAGAGAACCAAGTGATGTTGCTGCAGCACAACACGACCTTGACATTTCAGTGGGAGCAGGACTTCAAAGCACCTTGTTTTCAGCTGAGCTGGACTCGTCTTTGACTTTGTGGAAACCACCCGTTTTCATTTAATTCATGCCACATAAGGTTCATCTGGTAAAAGCAGTTTTGCATGTTAATGGTGTGATTACCTATATAAATGAAGTATTTGGACACTGCTACAACAACAGGATTGACTGAACTTCGCCATGTCTGTATGAGTGTACATTTAAACAAAGTTTGTACAAATACAAATTGCTGTGTATGGAAAATCAGAATTGATGTTTGCATGGATGCAATCTATCATGACTTGATCCAAAGGTTTGACCTCAAACTCTGAAAGGCAAAATATAAATTTCTGAAACTTAGAACTAACTCCTTGTATTGTAGATAGGTGTTATATGGAAAAAAATTAAAAGCCAGTTTAAGTCTTAAATTATATTAGCTATTTTAGAGTGAAATACAAAATGATTAACAGCAAGTCAACAGGAAATAGAGGGAAATGTAAGGCTGTGGTGAGAAACAGCAGATTAGTGTGTTCCCAAAGGATAATAAACAATTCACCTCTTCCCTTTCCAGTATGGAAAAAAGGAAATTATAGAAGAATAAAGACTGGAAATATTTCCCTTACATCACATATGTATCCTATAAATATCTCGGCATCTGTACACACAAAGCCAAATTTTACTAAGGGTCACATAAGATATCAACATCAATCAGGAGAAGCATTAACATGGTAAATAAATTTCAAATGTTTGACTATCATCAGACAAATACAATTAACATACTGATCTCTCGCTACTGTGATGGCCTTTATCTTTCTTGCTAGTGATCAGCTGCAAAATATTTGTGCAAAGTGGGAAACACTCGAACAGCACAAGCAGTGAAACCTGTGTCTTTAGTTACCAATAATGCCCCAAAGTTGAACACATCCAAACGCCGAGTTGGAATTACCTCAAGATTAGCTTCTTGTCTGCCCATGTGCCTCTGGTCCTTGATACAACTTTCTTTTTTTACATTAAGAATGACCTTCAGTGGAGCAAGTCTCTTTAACTGCATATTCATGTGAACCTTAAAGCATGAAAATCCTGTTAAAATCTTTTACAATCAGTGATTTCCTTTGTGAGGTGAAATGCTGAGGTATTTATAAAAAATTTCCACCATGAGCTATTCAGACAGACAAAACACAAGTACCAGCTGAGAGCTTTTCCTTCACATACGATGTGCATTCACAAGAGATTGTCACAATGTCTTTTCGTTCACATGTACAAAATATTTTCCACATTTCATCATTTCATCTCGAAATTACTAAAAAGCCCACAATGTGACCATTATTTTGGCAACTCTGAGTCTTCTGTTTCTTGGTAGTCTGAAATACTTGTTTTCCCAAAACTGAAAAACATATATACCGTTTTTCTACAGAAACAAAAAGCTCTTGGGGTACAAACTGAATAGTAATATAAACCAAAATAAATAATACTTCTTTAAAAAAAAAATATATATATGTACAGTTGCAACATGTATTAGGAAACATTCCTTTTTTCATGATCTTCTTGCTGCACCAGTTGCAATCCTCTAGACCTTACCAAGACCACGGAACTGCAAATATTTACGCATTTCAGCAGCTGTAGTTACATAAAGAGCATCACTAATCTCAGCCGTTCACATTCACATCTGTTCACCTACATGAAGGTTCCTCACACCACGCCAGAGAACGGCTGCCCTGCTGGTCAGCAAAGCAGCGCTTTGGAGCACATGGAGCTGCTTTGGAGCACACGCAAACCACTGCGGTCACACAGCGGCTCCCCACAACTCAGACCCAATGCGTTACTGCCCACTGAGTGTGCAGCGCCCTGTGGATGCTGCTCCGGGCAGCAAAATCCAGGCAGGGATCAGGCGCACGGAGAGTTACCCAGGCTGCGGCACCGGCGGCGGACCGAGGGCTGCTCCGAGGCCGCTCAAGCAGCACCAGGCACCGCCCCGCGCCTCAACCCGGCCTCAGTTGAGCCGCCTCCGATGCGCAACCCGCAGCGCAACCGCCGAGCTGAGCCCCAGGACCTTCCCCCAGCCCAGTGCCCAGCACGGGCGGGTATCCCCTCCCGAACAGGCCTACTACACCCAGCATGCCACGCCACGCCATGACGTCATCGCGCGCCTTGCGCGCGGCAGAGAGCCGCGTCAGCGCCCCGGGTGAGCCGGGGAGCGTGGGCGCCGCGGAGACGGGCAGCGGCTGTGCTCGGTGCCCGGTGAGTCGGGACGGTGTGTGCAGCCCTCGCCTCGCCCGTGGACAGTTGTTTGTAAAAGAGGGCTAGCTCCTGGCTGGAGCCTGTTCGTTAAAAAAATCTTCCCCCCACAAAAAAAAGTTTAAGAACACTAAGGAAACAAGATACGGTGGAAGTATGATAAAGATATAGGACAATAGGCAATGGTTTTAAACTAGAGAAGGGTAGATGCAGGTAAGGCATGAGGAAGAAATTCTTCATTATGAGGGTGCTGGGACACGGGAACAGGTTGCCCAGAGAGGTGGTGGCAGCCCTATCCCTGGAGACATTCAAGGCCAGGTTTGATGGGGCTTTGAGCAAGCTGGTCTAGTTAGAAATGTCCCTGCTGATTGCAGAGGGGGTGGACTATATGACCTTGCATTCTATGATTTGATGATGAAAAAATGGAGATGTTGCTGGTAGCTGCTGAAAGTTGTTAATCATTTGTGTAGAGCTATGCATTACAAAGGGCAGAAGATGTGCATGTTCACACATGGCAACCTGCACTTTGCTTCCCAGCTGCCATGCTCCACAGAAAATAATGCTGCTGGTTGACCCAAGTTTTACCTTAAGCAGTCATGAAGGAGAGGAGGAGGGTTTGAGCAATGCCCTCAAAATACAGTGAAGTTGTTCTGCAATATGTGGCCTATTCCTCTATGCTGGAGAGAAACAGGAGTAGCAGGGAAAGTTTGAAGTGTGATGGAAAAATATCACCCAGGAAAGATAATAAAACTAAACGAAAAGCTTCAAAATGAGTACACGAGTAGCTCTGTCTGAAGAGTTTTTGGCTAGCTTTCAACATCAAAACTGTGCTGCAAGAACTTCATCTTAAAATCTGCGCAGATTGCCTGTTGAACCAGCTGGATGTGAGCTTAGAAATGACAAAATTCATACTCTTCCTTAGTTGCATTTATTGTTCATGAACTTCACAGTCACATTTTACTGCTTTTCATAGAAATTATATAAATGGATATACACAATTACATCAAAACCTGAGTTCTAAAAACCAAATGTTTGTATTCCTTACACATATAGTATAAAATCCTGGCTGCATTTTCAAGGAACAGTGAAGAATTGTCTAATGTTGGATAGCAGCAAAACCTCCAATATTTATTATTTTCCTTTAGATGAGAGAATCCCCATGGTTTTTGCACAATAGTTTATTTCTAAAGTTGTACCCTAGGACCAAAGTAAGATGAATTAATTTTCTTTTGTTTTCCTTATATTCAACTACACAACAACTCCTCATGAGAGCCTTCTTCCCAGTTTTGACTGGTGATTACACTGGAGGTCCCCCCGGAGGTAATGGCTTCTAAAATAATTCTTGGTCTACAGTGGTAGACCAAGTAGTACCCAGAATAGAATGGTTCTTCCACCAGCCTTTCCAATAAATCCATGAAATAGAACAAAAAATTCTTGTTTCTCAAACTTCTAGAAAACCTTGTCTTTTTCTGCTTTTCACCTCCCCACATATGCAATTTTAGCTCTTGAATCAAGTTGCTGACATTTGAGGACTTAAAGAGCAAGGAAGCATGTAACTGATGCATCTTTAACAGGATCTTTAAACCCATTCAACACAAGTTAGTTGCTAGGTTAATGAAAAAAGCTATTCTTAAGTATTTTTGTATTAAGTTAGTTCAGTCAGCAGAATAGGAATCTTCTGATTATTAGCTGATAGACTCCTAGTAATAGGAAAGTCATCTGCTCTGAAGAGGTTCTAAAGCCAGAATTCTGAACAACTGCTCAAATTGCTTATGACATTGTTTTGTATCACACACTTAAATGTGAGATTTCCCATTCTAGGACACCCACCACTTTTTTTTTGAGCCAATTCCCAGTTCCCCACTGGCACAGGCAAACAAAAAAGGAGACTGATCTAGAAAGTGAGTATCTACTTTGTATAAGATTATTGAAGTACACCACCTTTAACACTGGGAGCAATGGGACTCAGTGACAGAACACATCTAGTCTCAGCTTCAGCACTAGAAACTGAAAAGACATCCTTTGCTAAGTCAGATTTTTCTAGAGAAAAAAATTGCATTCTAGAAACAAAATACTTTGGTGGTTTGAAGTGTAGAAGTTACAGCAGTACAAAACCAGCAACAACTGAAAGAAGTCAAACCATTACCTCAGGTCCAACTTTAACTTATTAAGAATTACAAATCCTTGAAGCTCCAGAACTTTTGTTCAGAACTGATGATATGAAGAGACAGTGTCCAGTTGTAACAGGTTTATAGTGTATGCAGAGCTCATCCTTCCAACTTAACTTCCATTTCAAAATGTGAAAGATGAAGAGTCATCTGTACAAATCAGTCTGGATATCACATTACCTCGTGCTCCCTCCAGAGTTCCAGCAGTAGTTTTCCAAATGCTGTTAAGTTTTGATTTGCTGAGATGTTAGTGCCAATAGTCTCTTGCTGAGCAGTGCATTGTGTCGCTGCAGATATTCTATTACATCTCCTTGCTTCTCAACTATCTCTTCTAAACTTGAATTTTCCCTTGAAATAACAAAAGTGAATATGGGTTTCAATAAGTCACAGCAGTTTTCTAACATGCCAGTAATCTGCACTACCAACTTACAGCACCAGAAGAGGTCCTCCTGATCAGTAGCTTAGCTTATAGAGGTCATAACATTAAAAAAACATTCTTATAACCAGGGTCAACCAAAGGGCTGACAGGATTCACTTTTCAATAGACCTTAACTCTCAAGGGAAAGAGAGTCAGAGTTGTATAGAGCTGAATTAAAGTCACTGTTTTGCAATCAGTTCTCACAGGAAGTTTGCACTCTTTAATCAAAAATAATCAGAGTCTTTTCCTTAGCTGGTCATTGTTGCAGACTCATTCCCTGGACATTTGAGAATTTCTCAGGGGAGAAGCTGAATGAGAATTAAATGAGGTCCACCATGCATTCACCATGGTGTTTATATCAAGATGGAAGTCAGACATTGTATCAAAATTCAAGACAACTCTAAATCCTTCCTGTATCCTGGACATCTACTTCTAAATTCCATAAAAGTATGTGCATGTTGCATTTGTGACACCAGGGGAAGTGCTGAAGTATTAGTCATCTCTGCACTTTGGCTTTTCCCTAAAGCACACACATACAGAAGCAAGTCATATTGTATTAGAAAATTTTTTAAAATTATTATGTGGAAATCCATGTTAGTTTTGATGGTTGTTTTTTGTTAAGTCATACCAGACTCATTTCAGCAACTGGAAGAAGTTCCAGCAGTCAGAAGGTAGTACAAAGGACAAACAAGCAATAAGTCTCAGTGCTTGTGAGGTTTATGTTGGATAGCTTCTGCCTCACTGAAAGCTTCCTTACCTCTTAAGCGTCCCACCCACCTTCAAAGTTCCTTCCCAAACTTGAAATATATTCCAAATCCCTTACTAGAATCTCATGTCCAACTGCTGTCACAGAACAAAGCTGCAAAGTTTTCTTCTTCATCTATCAACTGCTCACAATGTATTTCCTTCCCAAGAACTGGTAGAAGAAGCTAGGCTTCTGTAGGCATACTTTTAGTATATTAACTAAGACATGCCTTAAGTATACTAACAGTGTAAGACACTAGTATCTTTCCTCAAACTCCCATTTAAAGTCATCTAAACCAGATTAAGCACAGTTATTTATAGCACATTAAAAATTCATGCAACCAGCCACAAATGGTCGAATCATTTCTGTCCTCATGCTTGAGGATTTCTTCTTCAATAAGAAATTGCCATTACTATGTAGAAAGTACAAGGCTGTGCTGCTTTTCATCCCTGCATGTAATATGGCAGCCTTAAGCATTTTCCTTCAGAACTATTATTCCTACTTCTGCTTTGGTTAGCAGATTTAAGATTATATGTAGGTCTACAGAAAGTAATGCAATTATATTAGTCAGTTTTACCTATATACCATGGCTGAACACAGCGCAACATCAATACAGAAAAATCCTACCTGAATCCAATTTCTGAGGTAATGTGACTAGGGTAGGCATACATCTTTTCTTCTTCAATTATGTCAGGTCTTGGCTTTGCACGATTGAAGTTACTTATTTTCACTGCAAAAAAGTTTTATCAATTAGTGGGAAAGCAAGAAAAAGAAAAGCTTTATCACCAGGATCCAAGTTAAAATTAAAATATCTGTAACAAACGATTATAAGATTGCCTTATGATAACAGAAAGACAATAAGGGAATCTGGGGAGTGGGGAGGAAGGAAAAAAGCAGAACCCATCTCTGCTTTTTTTCTGGAATGGCTTTGACTGTAAGTTATTGGTGGTTTGGTGGGTTTTTTTGCTTGTTTGCATCCCCCACCCTCAGCAAAGAAAACCTGAATGGGGAATCTTGAACATACTGCTTAACATCTGCAGAGTTTTATCTGTCACATATGAGAGAGTGAAAACCTAGTCACCTTTGAGAGAGCACTAAGATTCAGTCTTCAAATTCAAGCCATAAAGTCAGCAACGTGCCATAAAAATGTTGTAAAGAGTTTTGATACTAGTATCTAGGTTGGAACTTCTAACTTAAGCTCTTTAACAAATACTATTTTAACTAGACTACCTGCAACAACACTGCTGCTCATCTGCCTGCTGTAAAACTAGAGCAGGCTTGCCATTAAGTATTCAGAGTGGCTCTGGCATCAGCCTCACGTTGCAAACTTTGCAATGATGGCTATCAAACCCAGAATTCTTTCCTGGGCACCTGTGAATAAAGTTTAAGACTAAATTTAACAGTTGTGGAACAGGGATGAGTAGGGGTGGGAGAAGCTGTAGGCAACCTCTGCATTAATTTCTGGAAGGAAGCTGAAAATATTTGAAGCCATTCAACAACAGATCCCGCTTCAGAAAATATACCACAAGATCCAGGGTATGCATTTGGGACTCTGCAGTTAAAGCTGCTTGTGGAGCAATACATCTAATACCACTAAAACCACTACAGTCTGGCTCTGTGAGAAATCCACACTACTGCAGCAGAGAAAGACTGTCCTTACAAGTCAATAATATGATGGGGTTTATTACAGGCCATCCTGCTAAAACAGTGCTAAGACCCTCCAGAGGTTAAGTATGAGTTAAGTTCAAATGTTCGTTATTTCCATGATCTACAAATACAGCCATGAAGGAATGGATGTGGAATTCCCAACATGCATTGTTTGTGGGAATGTTAGTCTTTTATTCAAGTGATACTAGAAGTATATAAGAAAGTAATTAAATACATATATTAAGTAAACCTTTTAAAGCTTGACTCAAAAACAAACTTACAATAGCAAGCTGACATTTAGAGCTTTCTGTATCCTACTTCATTCCATGCTCCTTTATCTCATTTGGACAACTTCTATATGTCATCTGTTACAGGTCAATCACAGCAATTCCTTGTAGAAGTCTGAATATTTGCCCCTGTGTCCTCCATTTATATATACATACACTGCTGAATGGAGATAATTAAGAAATGCAGTAGTACTTCACAGGACATTAGGCATCACACAATTCTGGCCCCAACAAGCCAGATGAAATATTTAGAATTACAATCAGGTATCCCATGCCACCACTTTCATTTGTGAGGCAGTAATATTTAAAAGAAAATCAGGTACAAGAACCTTCTACATACCAGCATTTATACTTCATTCTAATAATTAAGAATTATTCCACCATGGAGAAACAATGTATGAACTGATGCTATCTTCCCTCCAAAATTTAGGAGTAGTATACCAACACAAGAATGGGGTTGATCATGAGTTGCTAGTGTAAAGTGACCTTAATCTCCCCATTGTTGCTCAGCTACATTAGCTGATACTATCTTAAGTGGTATCTGATAGGTGCTTGCTTTGGAGAGGGGGCACCCTAACCCTGAGCAGAAGACTACCCTTAAAACTGTTCTACTGAAGAAGCTTCCCACTTCCATCCAGTCATATACTCAGAGAGAAAAAAAAAAAAAAAAGCTGAGTGTGATTATAACTACAGATTCTCAGGTTATTTTCAAAACTGACCAAATACATTTGTTTTGCTTCAGTAGAGCTTTAGTTTGATGCTTAAAAGGTTAAAAAACCCTAAAACACCACCACCAGACACAAGAGACAGACATGCACACAGCCTCTTAGCCTACCTCACCACGTATTGGGATGCAAAACATGAAAACAAATTGCATTACCCACTAGAAAAGGCAACATAAGAGTGACTGGAGGTGTTCCTCATCTTGAGGCAAGTCTTAAGTTACAATAAAAATTTACCTTAGTTTTGTACACCAAACTAGAGAACAAAGCTTAGACTGTTTTGGTGCTGCTGAGGAAATAAAGTAGTTGTTGCCAAAAGGAATAGCCTTGCTCCTTCCTAGCAATGCAGCTCTGCTGCTCCTTCACCTTGGTTCCAGGACTCACTGGATCCTTCCTTCAAGCCTCCTTCAGCTGGAAAGCACACCACAACTTCCTACTATAAGTTGGATTTGATGGCATAGGAATTGGCACACAGCAGAAGCTAAGAAACAAGATCCTTTTCATGGCAAATCAGCAGAAAGATAGTTTGAGAGTTCTTATGGACTCTTACTACTATGAAGGTCAACTTCCTTGCTTATCCTTTTCTGCCAGAGTAAGAGATACACAATATATCTCTTTGAACTTCAAGAGGCCTCAGGGCAAAAAATAGCATTTCACTAGAATTCCTGACGTTCTATTAAAGTTCTGCAATTTATCTCTTATTTCCTGAGTTTCTCAGGAAAGTACATATACGTATGCAAAGGCATGATCCCCAGCATTCTTAGAATAGTTCTCTAGGACTGCCATGCTTGTGTTCCCTCATCATTGCCTTTAATCCTCCAGATGACAGTTAGTCTACTTGAACCATGCTGGTCTATTCAGGGGAAAGCCTGACAAGCCTAAAGCATTCAGGCTTCTGCACAGTTCTAAGAGGAGTATGTAGCTTAGAGCTGGGACCTTATTTTTTTGTTGTATCTTGTTTTTCAATGTTGTTGCAGAAGAGTCGAGAATAGGCTTTATTTCCTAGATGACCAAGCTACTTAGCAGTATTTCTTTGTGTCATTACATTACTAAGAACATAACAAAGTTTTCTTCTCCAACAGAAAAAAAACATTCTAGATTAATTGCTGTTATAAAAATCACAAAAGTAGTCAGACTAATGTGACTACTGACAACCACAGAAATGGCTTTTAATTTTTAAGCTTCATACAGTCATGAAGGATTCAACTGTCCTTCCTCCTGTTTGACTAGAATTTAAAAGCAAATTAAGTTTTGCCCGTTGGTTTTGTTCCCCCTGCCCCACCTCCAGAGAAACCAGGGCTACTGAGGCTACTTATCTAAGGTGTCATCTCTTTGTAGCTCTAAATCAAAAAGTAGCATCTCAGATGCAGGAGTATAAACTATCTTAACTCAAGAGCAGGAACTACGTGTCATTTAAACAGACATGGACTTCACAGTAAAATTTCTAGTTTTCTTTGGGCAGCAAAAACATTGCATTTTTTTAGTGTCTTGTACCTTTTTAGTATTTTTAACCCCATTATTTATTTTCATTTGAGTTAATACAAGCCATAAACCCAGTTTAAGATAAGATCAGAGAAAACTATTTTGTCCAAGCATTTATTAATCATTTTAGATATTTCTGTGGTAGTTTAATGGAAAGAGGTTTATTGAGTCTTGATAAATCACACCAAACCTAAAATCTGATAACCTTACAAGCCACCAGTGACAGTACAAAGCAATGCCTCAGTTTTATGAAGCAGTATCTTATTTTAGTATTAGCATAGATTCCAAAAGCCATGATTTTTTTATTTTATTTTTTTTTTAAATTAGAGGAAATCTTACATTTTAGTGACAAAGAATTGAAGCTTTTGGAGTGGGACCATGGAAAGGGAAAGAGTCAAGAGAGTACAGCACAATCACACTATCCATTATGCAAGTCCATGTGTAAATCCCAGAAGTAGTTCCAATTAAGCCAGCTAGTTCCTACTCCTTCACAGCTTCTGGTGCACGCATTTGAGAACACACTGCTTGTCAGACAAGCCTGTTCACAGGGCACTTGTGCAACAATTAGGCATTTATTGCCACTTCACTGATTCAACAGCTTTGAGGCAACATGAAGCAACATTTAGCAGCACTTGGAGGCCAGATCAAGCCTGACAACCTTTCCATTTGTTTTGCATTTGCCTTAGTTCTTCTACAAGCACAGAATTATTCTGTACTTATAGTTGGCCGTTAAGTGTCTCGGGGTACCCCAAGCAAGCTACTGTGAGGGCAAACAAAACAGCTGAGTAGCAGTTATAACAAGTCTCACTCAAGGCAGCAAAAATTGCTCTCACCTGTGTATATCACTAAGCATGTCAGGGAGCTAATCAGCTCCAGGCCCAGGACTCCCAGGATAAGATACAGGTACACTTTACTATGATCAGGAAAGGAATGCTGCATTGACAGAATCAAAAGCAGGGCTGCATTACCTAGAAAACAAATGTTATATTTCACAAGTGTAAAAATTTCATTAGCTGTTGAAAATAACTTAGTACTCTCTCATCCCCAGTATCTGTATTAGGCTGCAACAAGTTTACAACCACTAGCAACAAAAGGTTTCATTTCATCATTTGCCTGTAATGGTATAGAACTACAAGTTTTCTCAAAAATTTTTCTGACTTAAAACACATGAATGGAAAAAATGCACAGAAAGTACCCAATATCCATATGTGGGCTTAAACAGTTTCTAGTCTTGCTGCTATCTATCCCCAAAAATGCTTGGAGACTATTCATTTCTTTCAGTTCTTAAGAGGTCACATCACTCAATGCAAAATAAGAGGATGTTTTCCTTCAAGTGATGGATTTGAGTGCATTTAAGTGAGGCTAAGAGAGCCAACAACCCAAACACCTTCCTTTCACAGGGATATATTTGCATAAGTTTCCAGTAGCCTATCTATTATTTTAAATTTTCAGTAACTTGCAAGTATTAACTGAAATGAGCACAACTTGTCAAAGAAAGAAAGTATTAAATTACAGACCTAACAAGTATTCTTCATTCTTTATACATCCTATTCTCTGGTACAGACTGTTAAATATTCTTTTGTTTTTACTGTAGAAATGCTATGATAAGTCTCTGGATATAGTTCTAAGTGTATTAAGACCATTAATGTAGCTAAGGAGTTGCACAGTTCTCTTTCATACTGTGTTAGGCAAATGAACTGTCAGGATGGAAGTAGTACAAGCAGCAATTAGCATGGCAGGGAGTTTGCCATAACAGAGCTAACCATCTCCTGAACTACAGATGATCAGTAGTCTACAGCACATAACTGATTGCAACTGAACATATGCCCAGAGTTTGGCTAGTAGAGAAGCATTGGACTCCATCTAAGACTGACAACAGGGCTAAATATTCCAGATGACATTGCAATAGGCAGAAATAGACCCTTTACTCTTGAAACATCTTTAAACCTGCTGTATCCCGACTTTGTCGCTGCACACCAAAAATCTTTATCTTCAGAGCTCCATCTAGTGGCCAGAGCCTGAAGTTTCACACATTCGTCAAGCTGACTAGCTCTTTTAGTGACTGGGTGAAAAGAGACCTAGGGTTTATATAAAGCAGGATCTAGCTTATCAATTCTGCTGAAAAAATTTGTACTCTAGCTATTCAGAAGATTTACAGAAGGGAGGTGGGATTATAAGAGACAAATACTGTAAAAGCCACCACTGCTCCCTTTTCCACTACTATTCATGTGAAAAATTCTCTCAAGTCAGATGGATTTTAGACTTGAAGTAGTTTGTTAGAAAAGCTACACCAGCTAATTGTACCAATCTTCTTTCAGTTTCACTGGACAGTGATGTTATTTAGAATATATAGAATTAAACCACTCCCACACACTACCCTTTGTCCACAGAGAAGTAGAAAAAAGCAGTCAGAAGTAGAGCTGAATGTTACACATAGCCCTCTGAAGATCAGAAAATTGCATATTTTACAGATTTCAGACAGCTGTTGAGCAACAGGCAATTCATGTGCTCCTACATTAATTGCTGAGCTTGAAAAGAAAAAGAATAACACATTTCCTGGAAGTCCTAGCAGGCTTGCCACATACCCATCTGGACAAATGAGTATGCAAATTGAGATCACTAGCAGCCAAACACAGACCTTGCCAGGTGAACATTTTATGGCTGAAGACTAGATGCGAATGACTAGATATTTTACTCAACCTCACATTTGTAAGCGTTATTCCACTACAAAGCTCTTTACAACATGCATCTGACAGGCCAGAAAGGCCAGTCACAATGTTGATCTAAGATAAATATAATTTATAAATGCTCATAGGCAGATTTTTAGAAGTCCATAATACACATTCACATACAAACTGTTCAGTCTTTTACCGTGTCATAGTTTAAACCTTTAGAAGAAAGCCAGGAAAGCTAGTTCACTTCACCTGTGGAGTGTATCAGCAGTGGAAGCCTTTTTAGATGTCTTGTTGATCGGTATATTGAGAAGTAACCTCTGCTTCTGACTTTACTGTGATGGTGCTGGATGTATCGTTCAAAAAAGACATGCAGAATCCACAGAATTACTTTTGCAATGATTATGACAGTCTGCACTTTAAGTGGGTGAGTGTAGTTTCCAGGGCACTTATCCTGATTTGGATTGGGGTAAGAACAAAACATAGCTGCCAAAAACGCTAGAACAACAAAAGCAACCTGGAAGAGGAAGAAAAAGAGGAACTCTTAAAATCAACATTTAACTATATAAAAGACAGGCTTATCCAATTTATTCATTATGCATTACTTTCTGAATTGATTTTATTAGAGTTGAGATTATATATAAAATACTAGATACTTACTACAACCACTACATGTCATTCTGGGAACATACTGATGACTGAAATTGCTAAGTAGTAAGAGCATGTTCCAGGAGGGCAACCAGTCTCTAGCAAAACAGAGCTGAGAATCTCCACTCTTCCCAGATTTCCTCTAAATCAATTTCACTGTTCCCTGAGTTTCCCCTTCATATTGAATTTATCTTTTTTCTGGATAGTCTTTACTATATATTTTCACTTTAAGGGGAACTTGATTTATACTCACTCCCTCAAAAAAGACATCTCATCTTTTGTACTCATTCAATTACACCTGCTACTGCTCTGCAGGACAGCCTCATATCTCATTGGTACAGTCTATGTTTCTTTAAACCAACATTTCCTAAGTGAAAAATCAATCCTTTACTATATCCATTGAAGATAATCTCCAGGTTATAATACTAGAAAAAAGTGAGTTATTAACACTGGGTAGACAGTTTGTAATCATTCTTTAGTGTATCTACTGTCAGATTTTTCCATTTTGCTCAGGACTTAAGTCAGAATGACCAGACTATATTCAGTCACATGGTTTATACATTTATCCTTTCAGACTAGTGTCATTATACCATAACTTTTCCTATCTTCTAGACTTCCCTCCAAATTTTCAGCAACAGCAATGAGCATCAGCAATCTTTTGGTCAGATGGCAGAGTCTTGAGTGTACATTATCTGTGATATATGTATATACACAGGGCTTTTTAAATGTTTATAGGATGTTTGTGTCATAGAAAATACTCTCTACTGTTTTCATTTAGTGAATAGGAAAATATACTTTATCCTGGTTCATTCTATGGAATCGGAATATTTTTAAAACAGAACTGAAAAAAAACAACTCCCACCAATACAGAAGTAATTTGAGAACTTCTATAGACAACAACAACAAAATTTACTTGCCTCAAGTCTGCAGGAGTCTAATACCTCTAATATACTTAGCTTAAAAGATATCCAATGTTCTGCATCTCATAGCTGAAGCGAACACATCAGAATTGAAGATGGAGAAAAGTGATTTATATTTGCTAGCTTTGTTTCCATACTTAATTTCTGTAAAGAATGTTGCTTGAGAAGTTATAAAAGTATGAAAAATAAGTTCAAGAGTGTGGGAAGGGGGTGGTAGGCTCTTAGATATCCATAGAATTAACTTTTCAAAACCACTTAATTACTTTTAATATGAACTGCCCTATTATTCTGGTTGTGAATACAGTTAGGTAATTGGGGAGGGAAGAAGGGGGAGTAATTTTCACACAATCATCAATACCTAAAAAAGACATTAGAGGACAGACAGGGTAGAAGGTGGGAGGAAAAAACAGCATGTGTCCTATTTTATCCACAGGACCATTATCTTCAAATGCAAATTAAATCCCAAATTATGTTGAGATGGGTTAAGTAGCTAGATTAAAGAAGTTAAATATGAAGAAGGTTTATCAACAAAATGCTTGTTTAATCCTTTAACCTCCTTTTCTTACAAAGCTAATAATAATCCAGCTAACCCATATTTTACCTGATCATTTTTTCTGTTCAGTTTGCCATTTTAAGACAGAAACACATCTAATTCTACTCCCTCAAGCTGTTAGAAATGTATTTTATTTAGGTACACAAAATGTCTATATTATACTGATGCAAGCAGGAATGGCCTAGCATTGCAGTTCCACACTCATCTACTACAGCAGTGTAGACAAGAAGGAACAGCTGGCTTTAAGTTGCATTCAAAGATATTTTGCTTACATTTTAGGGCAGTCCAACAACAGGTGCTTCTCCTCAGTACAGGGGATTTATAATAAATACTGTTCTTTCTATATTGAAAAAGTTAAGTTCAGTTTTGTGTATGTGCATACACAGAGGGAATTAAGGAAAGAGGGGGTTAATATAAAGGAATTATTTCTAGTCTGTGCACTTTACACCGCTCTCCAGAGTCTCCTGATAGGAGCCAGAAGCCTGCAGGAAAGCAAGGCTTGTCAAAAGTAAAGCCACTCAAAACACCCAGCCCCACCACACTCCAGCATATCCATCCTACCCACACACTTCAGAATGTGTAGCAAGACTTTACCTGGAAAAGTGTGTGTTGACAAAGGCCTCAGCAGTTTCTCTCTCCACACTTCTCTCCATTTCAAGAGAGTAGAAGTGGTAGGGACAGAAGACAAGTTTCCTAGGATCTGTGTGACTGATATTTGGCTACATCAGTTATGGCAGCCAATAGTAAGGCTCAAAGGCTAAACGGAAAAACTGCTCATTATTGTGTCTACCTTCATAACACAGTCCTCAAGTGCCATCCTAGTGGGATAGCACAGAGCTCTTCCAGTAGAAGGGAATATGGCTGGATACACAGTTTCCATTGGGAATGTTGGTAGTTTATTCAGAAGAACAGCAGAAGTCTTTCCTAAGTCTACTTGACAGACAGAGGGACAGTTCTTAATACTATGAAGAGGCCCACAAAACATGTGCTTCTAAAATTAGAAGGCTAAGGCCTAGTTTGAATGGTTTTACAGTTGCCTAAAGCTAGCATAAATAGCTGCTAAAATAGGTAGCAACACATACATACATCTTGTGCACTATATTATCCTAAAGTCAGTGTCAGTGGCACTATAGAATCATTTAAGATGAACAAGATCCTTAAAATCATCAAGTCCAACCATTTATTTAACTACCAAATCCACCACTAAACCAAATCCCTAAACACCATGCAAGTATCATTTCAGTTAGATCTTAGGACCAGAGCTCTTCACCCCCCTCCTTCATAATTGGTTTCCACATGCTCACAAGCAACAATAAGCTTCTTTGGCCTATTAAGGATAAGCTCACTACTAGGCAGGAGTCTTTCTACTTCTGTTTGCCAGCCTCAAAAAGGCCATCATACTGCTAGGTACAAGATCTGTTCTTTATCTGTGCTTTTCACCCTTAACACACAGAATTCAGAGCAGAAAGTAACATTTGGATTCCTTATTCCCTTCATCTACTACCATATGAACACCCCCCCCCGAGGAAGTCCAACTTTACTTGCTTAGTTACCATAATAAGTACCTTAAGTCTTCCTTCTGAAATTAAGTTCAGGCTCCAGAAGGCATAGCATCAAAATTATCTTAGTCCTCTATAATTAGTATAAGCACTTCTACAGGAGTGATATTATTTTAAAAGCACATTTCCAACAGCATAGGAAGAAAAGCCTTTTAAATAGTAGTTCTTCTAACAAGATGTGTCATAGCATGTTAGTGCTGACAATCAATCAGAATGAGAATGCTGCAAGTGTGATGTAGCATATACATTATCAAAATTCATTGGCAAGTGAATTGGTTTGGAAGAACAGTGTATGTAAATCTCAGGAGAATTCTGTCCATGTGAACATTAGAAACTCAGAATAGAGACAACAATTTTTTGTAAGGAAATCATGCTTCTTAAACTTACATGTGTCAGCAACAGAAAATTGGCAAGGAGAACTGCTGGGATAGGATGAAATCTTGGCCTCAATTGGGAATGCAATGTATGAGACGAAATAAGTGGTGCATCCAGTAGAGCATCATCTTCCAAACTCTGTGTTATTTCCAAGGAACCCTGGAACAAAAAAGGAGGGCAAAGAGTAGCAACAAGTAAGGTCTAAAAGTAAAGTACAAAGTTCTAGCAATTTCCTCTCAGCAAACCAAGCTTTGCAGAAAAATAAACCTGTTAGTATCTTGAATTCTCTTAAATTCAAGGTAAACTCTCACCATATCTTTATGCAAGAACACAGTCCCTGACAAATCTGACACTAATCTAACTCCTAGCATCACACTGAGTGTTCAGGAACTTTAGTGTTTTAAATGTATTACAAGTATTTCAGCATCACTTGAGATACCACAAGTATTGGCATTTTATGTGAAAAGGAAAAAAGTAACAATTAAAGTCTCCCTCACATACTTTATACAGGTACTACAAAAATCCTTGTTATTGTTACTTATGCCCAACTACAGTTACAGGCAGTAACAAAGGAGGAGTGTACCAGTAACAGTTTCAAGTGATTCAGCCACTCACCGTACTGACATGTCAAAATGCAGCAGCAGTTCAAAGTGAATCCACACAAGAAAGAACCAGCGGTTCATAGAGGAAAGAAGATGCTACAATGTGCTGGCCAGACATTCTCTGTTTTTACTGAAGAGCATGAAGCCCTTAATAATTTCGTTGGTGCCAGGTATTAGGGCTTTCACTTCAGCTCTGATGTTTTGCCTAATTAAGTATCCGGAAGTACCTTCTACTTTGTTCTTACTCAAGTAAAAGGTAAAACTATGGATGGACAGAAGAAAAAACCTTTCCTTGTGGGCAAGGAACTTGCTCCAGTGCTATGCATCTCCGCTTCTTCCAGACCAGGACAGTCATATTATTCAATACATCTTAAGCCAAACATACACAACCACTATAAATGCTCAAACTGCTGAAGTTTCCCTCTGAGCATCTTGTTACATCCTGCACTGACTTGCTTGCTTCAAGAGATAAAGAAGCTCAAGAGTCCTAATCAAGTTTTGACCAGTCTTCTACACCAACCACAGACTAGAACAAGACAAAGACAGACCCCATTGCACTCCAGACTTCTGGCTATTCAGAGACATACCAGAGTTTATTGGAATATTTACTGGTTTTAAACTAAGCACTTCTTGCCATTGCAGAAAGCAGCATAAACCTCAAGACAAATGAGGCATGTCATTCATCTAGACACTAGCACAAGAAGAATGAGATAAGTTTTGGAATCAAACCTAGGGTTATATTTCATATTAACCAGGACAATGTAGATTGGCTTCCTAGTGTTATTTCCCCTACAGATAGCTGTCTACAGCGAAGCAACAAGTCATCGAGGGTCATTTAAGTCAGCAATCAGTTTTGCTTTAGTACTGTGAATACCACACTTGCCCAACCATAGAGGAATGTGAACAGGCCTCCCTCACCTATTTGGTGTTTTTTAATTAGCTTAGCCTTTGACTGTAAGCAACCCTTGTTGAAATATTTTAAGTCTTCCCTGCAAAATTAAGTTCAGCCTCTTGAACCTAAGGCAAAATAACCTCTTACTGCAGACCTAAAGGTTTACAAATAGCATTCCTTGTGTCACTCCTAAAAACAATCCAGACCAAGAGTACAAAGAAGTCCTCTGTCCCCCATGCCCTATTTTCAGGGGCCTAATCTCTGAAAACAAGTTTGCAGGACCAGCACTCCAACAGCCAAGACATCTTGCCTCATTCTTTTCTATCACAGAATTAATAGCAGAGTTAAGAGCTAACACCTGCCACAAAGTCAGTGACCCTCTTTAGGACAATATCCTTTATCTCATAGGAGCAGGCAAACTCATCACTTCTGCAATATCATGACAGATCAGCATACTCCTCCACAGACAGAGCTTTATCAGGACACGTTTGACCATGTTACTTACTGCAAGACTGTCTACAATCCATCTTTCCATCCTGAAATACAGCTAGCATTAAACAGTGGATGACGTAACCTCCGAGTAGATATTATTACAGACAATGCAGAGAGGAGGGGAATTAAAGCAAGACAGATGATCTGTCAATCTGACATTAAGAAAATCTAGTAAGTGTCCTAATCAGATCAAACACAGGTTTCATTTTACTAAAAATTAGCCAAAATCACAGCTGTCAAAAAACCTCGAAAGAAGGGCCTTCTCTTCAGCACCGATGTTCCCATAAGCACAGGTTAAGGCTTCAGCCTCTTGGCTCCCTGACCCATGCCCAGCCTGTGACCACCTCCGCGGCAGCCCAGCACCAAGAGGAGGAGGAGGAGGAGAAGGACAGGCACAGGCAGCGCCACAGGCAGGGCCACAGCCAGCAAGCCTCGCCCGCGAAGACTTCCTGCTGGGGGCGGCGGTGGGAAGCACCCAAATAAACACGCGTTCACGCCAGCGCACAGCACAGAAACCAAAGATTACGCTACAGGGTCTGTCCGTGGAAAGAAATAACCCAGAACTAAGCAAGCTACACGGTCTGCCTCGATGAAATTAATCATCTCCATAAAGAACAACCCCACGCCCAAGTTACGTGGGGGTATTTCACGCACGGCAGGGGAGCGGCGACGGTCCCGGCCCGCAGACACCACGGGGAGCGGCGGCGGCCCGGCCCCAGCGGCCTTCTCCCTCCCGAAGCGGTCGTTTTGGAGACGCCTGGGCCGGTTGCTCTCCCCGGAAGAAGAAGATAAAGCCCGCAGCGCCCAGCATACAAAACAGCCACAAGAAGTGGAAAAAAGAGCCGGAGCGGAAGGCGAGGCGCTCCCCCAACAGCGTCCACCGTGAACGGCAGCCCTGCCGCTCACCCCGGGATGAACCGCCACCGCCCAGCCCCGCTCCCGCCCGTCAGGCAGGCCCGCACTCACATTGTCAAGCTCCTGCCGCCGCCTCCCCACCGTCAGCGCCATCTCCCCCCCCCGCCTCTGCCGCCCCGGNCGAGCCGCGCCGCAGCGCCGGCCCCGGGGGGGGGCCGCAGCCGCCGGGCGGGAGCAGCCGCGGAGGGGCCCAACCTGCGGGCGGTGGACGAGACTCGCCGTATCTAGTCCTGCTCCTCTTTTCCAGTCCCAAGCCGCGTTTCTTGCTTAGGGAGCGAGGGCTCCCCACATCGCGGAGACGGGAGCTGGGCCTGGGAATCTGTAAACCAGCAGTCGGGGCCCAAACTTGCGCCCCCCCAAGCCCTCCCCGGGCTGTCCCGCTCCCCTTGGCGATGCTCCGTCAAGTTGACTCGGCTGCCCGGTACTGCGTTTAAAAAGGAAACAAGTTAAAGCAGGTCCAGGACCCGTGTCCCTGCGGGGCAGGTGGCTCAGGTGGCCTTGAAGAAAGTAAATCAGCAGCAGGTGCCTGAAAAAAGTACTTTTAGAAGCACAGTGTCGCTTTCAGCTTGCTGTGCAGAATATTTTTCCATCTCCAACAAACTCGTCTTGCAGAGACTTCCTAAGGAAGGGAAGAAGTCTATGCATTTAATTATTATTTCCAGTGGATGTCTTTTCCGTGGATGTCTGGTTGCCCCTTCAGACCATGCATAAGGTTTTAGCATGCATGAGGTACTTCAGTTGTCAAGGACATTTCTGGCCCAGTTGTATAATTTGTGAAGAAATAGGCTTTTTAAAATCTGCCAGCTGATGATTTAATTTTATAACCCATTGTTTGCACATTGAGAGAGATTATGGTCACTCATGGTGTCCACACTGCTCACTTTATGGATCTCTGTCTTAGTATTCCTTGACACCCTTTTGTATGCTGAATAATCTTCAACCACTTTATTAGCTTCTCTGAGCTTTTTCAGCTCTACTCTTTCTGAAATGGGAAGGATCGGAATGACACAGTGTACAAGCATGTGCATAGCGTGAGTTTACACAGGAGTATATTTATTATCTGTTGTGTGCTCAGTTCATCTGCTAATGTTTCTTAATCTTCTGTTTGCTCTGTATGACCATCTCTGAGTCTTGAGCTGCAGAGGTCACTGAAGAGCATCAAAGCTGTAACAGGGGCTTGAAAGACAGCGAGACTGTCCCATGTCCAGGTTGGAATTGTTTTCCTGTACTATTTAAGAGAAGCCAGAACTGTTACCCTGAACCGCTGGCATGACTCTGCCTCCCTTGAAAGAGTGCAGAAGTGCCAAGGGGTGAGAGCTGCTTTGAGGTATTGGCTTTTTTATGCTGTCCCAAGTTTTTCACCTCTGTTTCTGTGACTTCTCCTGGGTATCTTTTTGTGGAAAAATACCCAACTAAAAGCTCCCTCCCAGAGCATTTACATTAATCACTTGAATTAATTTGTTCTTGCTTTACATAGATGCACATATTTAACAAATCGGGTAGCTACTTAAATGAAAAACAAGCCTTAAACTTGCTGGTTTCAGTAAGATTAAGTCCAGCTCCTGTAATAAGAGCCTGCTCAGTTCCAGTTTCTCAGCCCAAATGTTCTATTTCCCTCTTTCTTATTGTGCTTCCTCTTTTTTCCTTCCTCACAAGAACACAAATCATACTGATAAGCAGCCAGAGAACAAAGGTTTCATGTGACAGTGAATCGAGGCCACAATTCACTGGCTGCCATTCAAGTAATCAGTGTTAATTTCGTAAGGTGTTCTGCCTCACCAAGCAGTTTGTTTGGCAGGTGTGGTCTACATTTACACAGATCTAATAACCATCAAAGATAAGGGTGGTTCAAGAGATCAGTCTGAAACCCGATTGTGTGATTTTTACGAGGATGCTGTGTGAGTGCCAGAGCTTCATGTTTCTTTGTATAACTATACAACTTACCTGTGTAGTGCCTTTGAGCTTTTGGTCGGCTTGAAAAGCATGAAGTCTTCACCTTTTATTTGTTTTTTAAGGAGCAACAATGTCTGCATTCTGGTTAATGTGTCTGTTCTTGAATAACCAGTGTGTTGTACCTAGTCTCATAGCCAAGAAGCTAATAACAGTGCCAGTTAATGACAATGGCTAGAATATTTTTTACTATAGGTACATTTATATTGATTTAAAAATAAACAGCTATAAAGTATTTTTAAAGAATTAAAAGAACATTAAACATTTTGAAGAAACAAAAAAGGTCTAAACCAGAAAAAAAAGTATTTTACAAAAAATATTCACATCTCATGTTGCTTAGCTGCTATTGCTTTCATTTATGACCAAGTAAAATGCTGAACTGCACATTAATTTCTCTTGTTTCCCCACATTTTGTTTGCTTGCTTACATGCATGCTTAGGAGTACACATGTTTTTGTCTTTTAATCTGAGGGGCTTGGATTCTGAATTTGGCAAGGATGATATTTGAAGAGAAACAGTAAGAGATAAAGAAATATAAGTTGTTCAAAGATTTAGGAACCAAGAGGCCTAAAATCAGGGATTGGATTCATTACTTGGATACAAAAGATCAAGTAACTACTTTTTTTTGTTAGCATAATAACTTCAGTTGTGGAAGTATTTCTCCTGTTGCCAGTTTCCGTAAAATACTATAGGTTAGCTATAATCCTGTTATTAGCCTGTTTCTTCAGATATCCAATACCATCAGGTGAGAAACACATACTTCGTCCACATTAGATCAGCAGCATACTATTTAAAAAGTGAATGCAATTGCCATTTCTCTGTGCTTCTTTAGAGATAATTTTCTAATAATCCGTTCGTTCAGAGATTTAGAAATTTGGTATAATATAGAATCCATTACTGCAAACTGCTGTATACTTACAAAGCACCTCTATTCAATGGCTTGCATACATATATATAGTGTGCACAACACATGCCATTAGACAAGTGTTTGAGATAAAATCAAATACATAAATTCTTCTAATTTTAGAATCCCAAAGTCCTGAGGAGTTTACATTTATTAGCATTCATTGAATATGTATAACTATATATAATTTTAAGTATTGTTTCTACTGAATGAAAAATGAAATGTCTCAATGGGTTACTGAAGAACAGAGTTGGGGAAATTGCAAATTAAAATATTTGAAGTGCATAAATATTTACTGTACACAACACCAGTTAGCATTTTGAGAAATGTGACTGCCAATTTCAACTGATTAAAATATTTACATAATTTTGCAGTTGTAGTCAACTCTTGTTCTTACTAGAGCACCTAATCTGTGTCATTATTTTCATATATTACTAGATTCACAGGTAATTTTTATAGCAAGAGGTTTTAATGATGTAAGTAATATTTTAATCAAGGAAGACTCTGTTCTGCTAAATTTCTGTTTCATCTTCTGGCAAATTTCACAAACATTGTCATTTTAGTGCACATGACTTGAAAGTCTGCTCCTGAGGGTGGATCCAGTACTGAGTAGTCTAAAACAGATTAAGACGTGGTCTGTTCTTATGTTACTTCCTCTGCAACTCCATTGGTAATGAAGTCCTTACTTGGTGGCTGCCCTTAAGAAAAAATAGTGTAGATACCCAGAATTAAATCCTATACTTGAGCATAACCTTTTCTATATCAATAATAATTACAATACTTGGGGAGTAACTTTCATGATTGTATCCTCACAAAGAGGCCTAATATCTACTTTTTTCCCCTCTCCATTTTATTTAAAATTTGGCATGAATGGAAACAAGATCGCACTCAGAACCTTTCTTACATTCAACTATAAGGTGTTATTATTATTACTGTTTCTTATTCATATTGCAGGTAAAATTAGTACTTAAACTCTATTAAGCTCTATGTAAAGAATACAGCCTCTGCTCTGAGAATATGGGGTTGTGACAGATCCCAGCATGACTAAAAATACAAATGGGAAGTGAAAAGGTAAAAACAACAGTAAAGACAAATTTTATTTGCGTGGATTGGTTGTAATAGTCCTGACAGTCATACTGAAGTAAGCATAGTCTATATTCCAGCTTCAAATTATAGACATTTCACAGGTACTTGTTTTATTTCAAGCTTCTGTAAGTTTTTTAAATCCCGTGGAATTTAAAAAACAGTTCACCACTGAATATGTTTAAAAAAGGAACCTGTCTCTCCATGTATAGTTTCAGATTTTTACATCATGCAAGTGTAGGCTTCGTGGTGAACAGCATGGGGCTGTTGATACAGAGCAATCATGTACTCAAAGACTGCCACTTGCTACAAAGCTTTGGCTTGATAAGTAAAATGCCCATTAAAATTTCTGTGGCTTTTAAATGCAAGCTATTGAAAAGAAAAGAGCATAACACTAGTATTAATAAAAACTCCTTCAATCTTTCACCTATTAATATACACTTTGAAAGCTGGAGGCTTAGTGTGGCTATTAGTTAATTCAGCTAATCTATCAGTACAAATAATTTTGCAAAATGTCCTATATGTTCATAATGAAGTCCAGAGAACGCTGATGATAACGGATAGATAGAAGTTAATACAGGTGTAGAGAGAGAATTTGGGACTGCTTATTGTAGATGAGACAAAGGATGTAACCTAACAGCAAATGGAAGCATTGTGAACAACAGAATGGCACTCTTGCTTCCTTCCTAAGTTTTACTGAATTTCCAGCTACATTCAAAAGAAAATAAGTGGAGGTTAAAGAAGGGATACAACTCATCAATTTCATATTTATTTTTAGGAACACACACAGTCTTTTTCACACAAGTGCTTCCCATCACCTGTACAATCTTCTCACATAAACATTTTCATCCATCATCAATTGCCCTACCATCATGCAGGCCAAGGATTTGGAAAACTTTATGGACAGTATTGCCCTACCAACTCCTGGTCTCAGAGTCTGGAGAACCACCATTATCCAGACCAGAGACCCAGAGAACAGGCATTGCCCCACCATTCAGGCCAGAGTCTGGAGAACCTTTCAGGCAATTCTTCACACAGGCACCGTCAGCCATCATATTCCTGTAACTATCTTCTTCACACAAGCACATTCAATTCACAGTCTTTTACATAAATTTAGGTTCTTTGCATTCATCTTCTACATACAAACGTTTTCTAAACTTCTCTGTTTATTTCTTTCTACTCATTTTCTACTCACAAAATTACTTTCTCAGAATCCAAGGTTTCTGCTGACTTTCTACTCACAAATACTCTTTACTACTTTAATCACTTTCATCTCTTTATCTCTGCTCATTGACACTTTCTTACCCTCAAATGCTTTCTGCTCAAGCTGGTTCCACCTTGTCTCTTCCTGCTCACCTTAACTTTCTTGCAACCTCCGTGACAGCATGCAGGATTTCCTTGAGAGGCTTCCCAGTCCCATTTAATCCAGTTTCATAGGATCTTCCCTTAGACCAAGCTGTCAAGGACACCAATTTTGTTGTGCCAGTTCAGCCATCATAATTTTATGCTGCTATCAGTTGCCTCATCACACAGGCCAATACTGAATTCAGCAACATCCCCTCAGAAGTCTTCNATACTGAATTCAGCAACATCCCCTCAGAAGTCTTCTTTCAAACAATCCTGCCATAGGTTCCTGTGGGCCCAGCTCCTCCGCTGCCCACTGTGCTGCCAGCATCGCCTTCTGGATGTAACAGAGATGGCTCCCTCAGTGACTCTTCACATGTAAGGGCAGCAACAAGAGAGCTCAGCAAGATGCAACCAGCCCCAACAGAAGTCACACCCAATAGGAAGCTCCTCCAACTGATCAGCTCCTAGTTGATATAGCCCTGGCCTCACCCACCACCCCAAGCACCCCAACCACAAACACTTGGGTGTGGGCGGAGCCACAAGAACACAGGTGGACCAGGTTTTGCCTCTGGAACCTGAAGCCAGTGGGGGAAATAAAACATTCTGCTAAGTTGTGACTCATCCAGAGGTCAACCCTAACTCGGGTCCCACAACTCAGGCCCCAGCACTTCACCACTAGAAGTATAAATGAAACTTTGGAACTAAGTATCACAATGTATCTTATTTACTTTATGCTAAAGATGAGATTTAGAGTTTAAAATGGTTTAGGGTTTAAGCAAATGCCTAATTTGCAGCTTGAGAAGTACTCCTGCAGAGTAATTTTTAACTATGGATTTTTTCACTTTCTTCTGATTTTTCCAAATCATATCTCTGTTTATATTTTATTATAAAGCCATCACAACATGACAAACATTACTTGAACTATATAAAGGGAAATGCAGAGCTTTTTGTGACAATATCTGAGTTTAGATTATACACCATCAAGGCCGATTTTCATGAAAAAAAGAGAAATGTTTGAGATAATTTACCTCAAGAAAACTAATGAAAAAATAAAGATAGTGGTTGAAATATCAAAGAAAATCTAAGGTTTTCTTCCCCACAGTTCTCTTCCATTTTCTAAATATTTTGTCTGAAAATCATAAAATGAGCTCATTGAGAACTAGGTTGCACAAACTAACTTTTTAGACTGGATAGTTAAATATCAACAAGGTAGTTGTTTGAATATTTTAGATTCTGAGGATACCTATTTTTGTCCCCCAGTATATTAGTCCAGATCACAATGTTCTTTGTATAGAAAAACTGGGAAGAGACTTTCCCTGATATCAATGAAAATTGTATTCTGGGAGCACCACAACAAACTAACTACTCATTGTATGAACATCTGCTTGTACCAGAATTATTGGACTAAACCTTTTTCATAATTTTATCTTAAATTTCCCCTTCTTTTTTTTAATCTGAGTCAAATTTTACTAGACATTCTGCATAGTTAAGCGTACTGATCCTGAGCTCTTTTCTTAATCTTTACAATGAGTTTGCAATACCTTCTAGTCTTTCTTACACAACACACACAAGATTGTTCCAAACAAGGATTTACTCAATTTCTTGAACAGCAGCATGATTATGCTTTTCACTTTCTATGAACAAGCCATCTGTGTAAAATTATATGTGATAACTACAACTATGTGATTGTTTTGTTATGACTCCCATAGTCTTTCAATAATTTAATTTCTTTGATTTCATAGTCTCTTTGTGCAACCAAAGAATTTGTACAATACATGAGTGAACGATCTCCTACTTGCTCTTTCCCAGCCTACAGCATTTTCCATTGTCGCTGAATGGCCCCTCAAGTGCTGTAGACTCTGCAAATACTGTTCCTTCAGTCCCCTTCACACTTATATGAAACAATATACATTCAGATTGATTCCTTCAGCATACTGTGTCACTTTTCACAATGTAAATCGCTCCCAATTCCTGTTCTTAGGCAAGCTCACTATATGCATGACTACCTGCAAATTGATAAGTTTAGCTGTTGTTTTGATATAGGCCAATCAGAGATACCAGAAACTACTGAAATGAGTAGAATTTCTCTTTATGGTTGTGCATTCAGTAAGCACTAGATGGCAGTACCTCAATTGTTTAAATGTAATTTTAATTAATGGGCTGTACTTGTTTTCTCGTCAAAAAGCTGTGTACTAATTGATTGACTTGGTTAGGACTATCTTATGATACTGCTGTTAGAGTGGAGAATATGATGGAGAAGTAGATGGACTTTGATGGACTTGCAATCGATAGATATGGTACTATAACTTACAGTTATTATCTACAGAGAAAATTACTTTTACTTCATTTTTCAAGAAAATAATGGTTTGACAAATTAAACAAGTATGATTGAACAGAATAGTAATATTCACTCTTTTAAAGTAAAATGATCAGGAAAAAAACACTGAGATGACTTATGTGAACAAGGAGGGTACCCTAATGGTCCTGCTTGTCCACATGACATATTTGCTGAAGACTGAATGTTATAAAGACTTTTGTTGTTGTTTTTGGTGTAGGCTGCACACAAAACCTGAAGAACTTATACCAATCACTCTGCATTGAAGGGTGGAACTCCATCATCAGTTTGGCATGCTGCTAACTGGGATGGTCCAGCTTTCCCCAAGAAATCCCTGCTGAAAGTTTCTGCTGCTACCTTTGCATCATGTCTAAGTGATCACATGGCTACAAGGTGAAATCTAATGATTTTTGATTGCCTTTCTGCTGGTTCAGTGAATGGAACCCACCCAGTATAGGGATGCAATTGCCTTATCCAGTGCACAGGAAGCAAAACAAATCTACAGGTATGAGAGTAGGAGTTGGTCCACCTCTTTCACAGTCATCTCATGGATATAGCATATGTGAAATCCAAATGTTTGCAGCACTGGGCCTCAAATCTGCTCATGAAGATCTCTACTTTGTGTCTTAGTAGTTTGCAGTACCAATGTGAATCAAAGGCATGACCTACACTTGCTTCCATTCATAATGCTTACTTGAGTTAGGACTTTCCATGGACCTAAAATGAACTTGTAATCTACCAGGAACACTGTACTATTCAGCACTGACCACAGGGACCTGACTTCTCCGCTGAGTAGAACTCAGAAGTGTCATACCATTTGCTTTTCATTTGGCCCATCTTTTCCAAATCTAGGAATAGAGTATTTAAAGCCTTATTACTAGAATTGTGTGTCATGTCAAGTCTTTTTTGGGAAATTATACCGTTTGGTTTTGAACACTGAAAAAACAGTTCTTAGTTACTAATTTTCATTATCATCATTATAAAGTTTGTGAACTTTACAGAATGTATCTTTCCCTTCACCTATTTTCATCAAGTATGTATCATTCTTGGTGCTCCAGCAATTGCTTACATGGAAGAATAATGTTAGAAAAGATGAAATATTTTTATCCATACTTAATTGTATTTAACTGATTTTGGTCACAGTATGATTTATTTTTGATGGCAGCTGCTTTGCTATTCCTTATTTCACATTCCCAATTTACACGTCTTATTTTTTCTCTCTCTGCCTACTCTCCAGTACATATTCCTCTGCAATCTGGTCCCTTTCTCAGTCTGCTTCGTGCACTTTCTTGCTTTTCTTTTCACATTACTTTTAAATGTAATTCTTCTCAACTGCCTTCATGTCATTAGATCAATGGCTCTCTGAAACTTTAAATAATCCATTCTTCTGCGAGGAAAAAAAAAAAAAAGAATCTCTTCTGCTAGAATGAGGCCTTTTAGGTTTAGTTAATGCTGGATTAATGCTAGTGTTTTAGATAAAAGAATGCAGTAATAGCTAATGTCTGCGTTGACCTCAAGTCATAGAATCATAGAATTGTCAGGGTTGGAAGGGACGGAAGGGACCTTAAGGATCATCTAGTTCCAAACTCCCTGCCATGGGCAAGGACACCTCCCACTAGATCAGATTGCTCAGAGCTCCATCCAGCCTGGCCTTCCTGTCATCAATTCTACATAGATCCTTGTGGATCTATTTTAGATGCATGGGCCTTAGTTGTATAAAAGTCTGTTGCCAGATGGTAATGCTACTGGGGATGAAATACATAGGAAAAAATGCATAAGTGCACTGAAAGAGTTTGGATAAATACATACCTGTTTTTACAGAAGTTTTATGCATAAATTATCTACAACTGAATTCAGTAAGATACAAATATAATGGATAGCCTAACAGCTAACAAAATCTGGGAGGACCTTGGTTTTCTGTCTGAAGCAGTAGGAGTACAGGGAGGTACTTAAATCTTCAGTTCTAGCCCCTTCCTTTCTCCATCCTTATTCATGAAAAGAATCCCCAGCTTATTAGAAGCATCTTCACATAAGCATTCTGCCGAAATCGTTAAGAAGATCTGACTTCTAATGTCTTAAACAAGAGTAAATGTCCTTGCAGATGTATTTTTTTGTCCTTTTTGGAGAGGTCTTCCTAACCTGCATTTGTGAACTGAAAGTACTAGTACGAATATATTTCAGTGTTCTCTGTGGCTTAACCTAATGTAGATTTCTTCTGACATGACCACATCAGCATCGTGCATGATCCCTTAAAGATGCTTTTAAAAACACTGAGAGCATGTATGCAGTTACATTGAGTTTTACCAGGATTACTTATGCCCTTTGCAGGACTGTGGAACTTGTGGAATTGTCTTTCTGGAAAGCAGAGCTTTGCTGGCATGGCTTCATTTTCAGTGGATGTACTTCACTGATGTATGGTATCAGGATTTCAGTATCAGTAAAGTGCTTCTAGTGTCAATATATCCAAAGAAACGTGTAATCATAAGTAAGTGCTGGCAACATTCCTTTGGAACTCTCTAAAACAAGTGGGAAAGAACCAAGAGTTGTTACAGGGGCAGTCCTAAACATGTTAGGGAATTTCCTCAGTAAATGCAGTGATTTGAATTGCTGCAGCATAAACAAAAATGGCAGCTGTTTCATCACAGTCAAGAAACATAGTCTATTTCCTTTCAAAACTACATATATACACTCACTCAGGTATATAAATAATATTTTCTTCACTGAAAGTTCTTTTCTAAGAAAAGGTATCGGATCAAGCAGAATCTCATAACAATCCAAACACTGCATTTAACGGATGTGTTTTCTCATGGTTAAATACATAATTGTTTTACTATAACCACATAACATAGTTTGGATGCAGTCTTTTTTATTTCAGCTGTTTATGACTCCTTTCAGGATTACTGTAATTCAAAGAATTTTAGAAAATAATAATAAAAGAACCCTGCCCTATTTGTGTTTCTATTTGTGTTTCTTTTTGATGTTATGCATTACAGAAGTTACTTCAACTAACATTAAACATTTGGCTCAAAAGCCAAAACAAGACTGCAAGAAAACGAGAGAAGTCACAGGCTGGAAGTGTTTAGTGTCCGTTTAAGAAGAAACATTAATAAACAGTTCTGCCACTTTAATAAGGGGCAGAATCTGAAGCTGCCTCTGTGCTTGCAGGGTCTACAGGCAAGTGGTGTACAAAAGCCTTCATCAGCTTGCAGACAAGTTTACAATGACTCCACAGTCTAATGTGGACCCTTAAACACAATGCAGTCTATTACTAGTAGGATTCACTCTGGTCAAAGTAACATATACAGTTGACTCTAGGGTACAGAAACAGGAAAGTGTGATGTGACAGTCACCAGCAACTCTCGGATCTACCCAGGCCAGACCTGCTTATGAACTCGGAACTCGCTGATGCTGTGCGGAGCCAGCTGGATTTTAAACCTCTGTTTCAGAGCGCATTGTTGCTCGCTGGCCCCTTTGGAGCAGACTGCCCTGCAAGCCAGTTTTGTTGTGTCTTTCAAATCTTTAACAAGTACCGTGTCTTCTCCAGTACAGCCCAAAGGCAAATCTTGTTGTTCTCAAGAAGAGACAAATTCAGCAGTTACAAGCACAGACTTTGTAAAAACAGGAACTGATGATTGCAATTATTTAATTTAGAGAAACCTCCAGTGGAAACCCATTGAAAAAAAAAATTGAAATTTGAAGTGTTCCCAGATCAAACATCACAGTGTAGTGAAAGAGGACTGGTAAACTGAGAAAACTTAAATGGCATTTTCCAAGTAAGGAATATTAATAGAGATTTGCAAACATAAAAATAGCAAATTAAATTACATTTATTTTTAATAACCTGTGATTTTATTAGAAACATTGGTGAAAGCTTTATGTATTCAACTATAATATTCTTCACTCTAAATGCACCTGCCATTTTCTCTTTTGCCTTCTACTTAAAATGTGCAGACCTCAAACTCCTCTGACTTATAAAAGTAGTGTTGGCCAGTTAGTGACAGATTTTTTAGTTCTACTTTGTCAACATAAAATCTCTTACTCCACTGAAAAAGCATTTTTTTTACAGACACTATCAGACTTAAATACCTGAATTGTGTTCAGCTTGCTAAACACATCTCACTACACAATCTTCTAGGATTTAGAAGTAACTTTCAGAAGTACAGTAAATTATTCTCAAATGCCCCACATCAGAAGTTGCTAGATGTAGTATTCTTCATTCCTCCTTGAACTAGCATCGCTTACAAAGACACGTGTTTGAAATAGATCCCTGTCCTGTTCATGTTTCTTTTTGCCGTTCTGCATCACAGAAGCTACTTAAGCAAACATTAAAATACAACTCAAGTTACTTAATGCTCAGTGTCAGTGACGTTTGCCATTGTATGACTAAAAACAGGAGGGCAGCTGCTCTGAGTAGCACAGTCACTTTGTCGCTGGACTGGATCAAATAAAAGCAGACGAGATCCATCAGGTCCCAGCAAACTACAGCACCAGCCCTGCACTCTGTCCAATTGCAGCGTCCCCCTTCTCCACCCCGATGTACTTTTGGGCTTCGCTTCATCCCCTGTTCAACATGCAACCACTTGCATGAGCTGGTGTCAGGTCAGCTCCTCATCCAGCCTGGGACAAAGCTGTGGACACCCCTCCATGGTGTACATCTGAGGGTGGTCTTCTCACAGAGGAGACCTGTGACCACGTCTAATTTTTTTCTAAAATAGAGTCCTGGCTCCAGGGCCTAAAGCCCTTCTGTGTCCCCATGCGAGTGCCCCAAACCATCCTCCTTGGTGCTGAGGAAACCCTGACCCAGGTGCTCTGTGGGTCATGTCCCTGTGTAGGACATCTCGGGGGTGCCGCTCTCTGGCCCTGCCCTAAACCACCACTGTCCTGGGAGGTGGGAGATGCACACTTGGGTGTCCTAGGCCCGAGAAGGGCACTGGACCCAGGCTCATCCTCCTCGAAGGCCACGCTTCTTCCCGCAAAGACGAGCGGCGCCTCATCCTCCTCTTCCTAAAGCCCCGGGACAAGGCTGCCCCACCGACAGGCAACAACTGCCCCGCAGCCCCAGGGGCGCTCCGCGCAGCACCAGGGTAGCAGGCCCGGGCGCGGAGAAGCCTGCGCGTCTAGAGGACCGGGGCAGGGGCACCACCAGAAAGCCGACCACCCTCCACTCCCCAGAGGAGCCGGGCCGGCTGCCCCCGTCGCCGCGCCTGCGCGCAGCCGCCACCACCCTCCCGCGGGCGGGAACCCGGAAGTGGGCAGCGCCGGCGGCTCCGGAGGGCAGTGGGGGCTCCGCCGGGCGGGTGCAGCCGGCACCCCGCAACGGGGGCAGCGGCGGCTGGCATGGTGCT
>VYZX01012219.1:361-71232 GCA_013401335.1 Brachypteracias leptosomus
CTAAACATTTGTACTTTTTTATACGATCAGTTTTCTAAGTTCTTTGGGCAAAACCCCTCCTGCTTGGTTGGCAAAGCAGTCACTTTTAAAACTAAATATGTTTCAAGTGTTGGGTATATGCTAAAAATTACATAAACCAACCATATAATTCTAGCATAGTGATTTTATAAGCAAATTTTCAATAACTTACATTTGATAAAACTTTGAATTAATCTCTTTGCTCCACAGGAACTATTTCTTTTAAATGGTATGAAACTGAGGATCCGGTCCTGCAGAGCAGTTAATTGGGTATTTAATTTTTTGTACACTGAGTTGTAACAAAGAGCTGCTATCAGTCTGTAACTGCCCCATTAAATCATATTTAGGAAAAAAGTAAGCATATGTGAGCAAGAAAAAATGTGTCCTCCAAGGATTTCAATACTCTTAACTGATTTATATGCTTGACTTGGCTGTGCAAGGTCACCTCACCACTGAATTCCATTTTAAATATAAGCCCTACAATGGTACATTTTATTTGAAGGAAGTTGTTGAAATAACTGTATCTGTGCAGACAGCTTGGCTGGGCTGAGACAGTTGAGCTGATCAATTCATGCCCACAATACATCTCTTCTACTTGGCAAAAGAACTCTGTTTTATCAAGGTANAAATGTTTTTTTCAGAAGGGTACCTACCAAAAAAGCCACAAGGTCAGGTGTTGCTTTCCAGACAAGCAGGCAAAAGCAAGATTTCACATGATCTGCTCTGCTTGTTTGCAATGTCACTTTTATTCATGCAAGCCAGGAGACAGAGGTCAGGGTTTGATCCTTCCTCTTTCTGAGAATTCAGCTGGATTCGGGGGCTTCCCCCACCACTTCTAGTATCTGCTAACTAACAGAGTTTCTAATGGTCAGGTTTCCAGAGCCTCATTTATCATTATTTTTAGCCTATCAAGGACATCCAAGTGCAAGCTGGTGCAAGAACAAGGCACTGTGGGAATATCTTAATATCACCTGAGCTAGAGTGAGGACTTTGCTTTGTAACCAGCTCAGTAGGTACCTACTTCCAAAAGGAGAGTTTCCTACTTTTGGAAAACTGGACAGCTCACAGGACAAGAATCTAAATTGTTAAGTTTGGGCTTTGTGGGTTTTAAGAGAAGTTTTAAGCTGTGATTCTGTGTTGCTTTACACCGTGTCCTGTCAGCCACTAAGTGACACCACCAAGGAGGGAAGCTTAAACTGCTGGTGCTCCTCAGTGCCTCATATTTAATGTACTCAGATGATATTGCTCCCGGAATGTAACACTTACATGCCCACTCCCACACATGCATAAAAATAAAATGCAGTGTCTAAAGCAGTAGAACAAATGGAACTACAATCTTGATATTTAAATTCATCTTTCTAAGTTCGTTTTATCATATAAAAATTAAAATTAAGATCATTATTTGAAGAAATTCATTTTTCAAAGAGCAAAATGCCATCATCTGTTAATCAGTCAAACATAATCCTTTTTTTCTTAGTTTAGGGAGACCAACAAAGCTCTCTGAGTTTGAGATGAAAAAACGTGAGGGGATTTTGATCTTTAAGGAGCAACTTAACATTAAAAAAACTGTACCATGACAGTTGATGCATAGTTTAATTTCCTTTTCCCCCCAAGTTAGGACATTTCCATTACCAAACTACCAGTAATCACAGAAATGCAACAGTGCCATCTCTAGGACAGACTCAATATCCCCTTCATTGTGGGATGTGTCAGGAAAGTTCAGGGAGAGATGATAGAGGATGCGTGTGAATTCACCCTTAGACTTTCACAGGAAAGTAAGATGATTGCAAAAAAAGGCTCATGTGATTTATTTTTTTTTCCCCCACTTGTTCTGAAGTCTGATGCAAGTGTTCAAAGTTTCATCTGAGCTTATCTTGGCAGACCTCTTAGTCTCTGTGAGCCCTTTGCATTCCCTGGGTGTTTTCAATCAGTAAGAACAGACCTGCAGTTTTCAGAGCAAATCCTTCCAAGTGTTTCAGGATGCAGCCATGGATGACAGCAAAAAGGAAGCCCAGGCTTATTTTTCACATTCAGATACAGCTAGAACACCACAAATGCTGTTGGACTGACACAATTATACATCTTTCCCATCCCAGCTCTATTCTTTAATGGTTTTATTGGATTTTCTGCACCAGCATTTTTGTTAATTCAGTTAGAAAAGCAAAATGCCTGAATTAAAGCACCAAAGTATTCGACCAACTCTGTTCAAAATCTTTCAGTTCATTTTCTTCAAGTATACTTTTAATTTTCTTTGCTGCTTGATAACCTGTCATCAAAAATCTAATTTTTAAAACCAAAATTCAGACACATTATTATATTTTTTAGTAAGTATATGTTTACAAAGAACTGTAAATTGGAAATTGATATATGAAACAATTTATTGCAGAAAACGGAACCCATAACTCTACATTTCTTTATCATTCATTGGATAGAAATATCTGCACTAATTCTCTGCTTATGTTCAAATTTTTGTTTTCTACAATGTGCACATTATTTCAGAACTTCTGACACAGATTAGTAAAAATTCTGCTACTAATTATCTCTATATGTCTTCAAGTACACTCTTGAAAAGCCCTGCCATATGCTTCATTTAGACATGGTGCAGATTTCTGATTCCAGGCAGCCACTCTCTTTAAATTCAATTGCCATGGTACTGAAGAGCACATTTGCTGTAGAAGCTACAAGAATGTAGGACGTTACAGCATCACCTGCATTGCACATTAAAAAGGCTCACTTGCTTCAAAATACAAATGCTATATATAGACCAAAAAAAGAGAAGAATTTGTATCTAGGAGATTTTTCCCACAGAGAAGGTAAATGATACAATTAACCTCTCATTTAGTGTATTGGGAAGAAACAAACTTTCAGCGAATTATATTTGAGACAGATAATTTCTTACTTGTCTTTGAGTCAGAAGAAGTTGCTCCTGGCAGCTTTGCAGACAGAATATTGCACCGAATGAACTCCTCCTCTGGAATTCCTCCTTTCTCACCTGCTCTAATCTACATCCAAGAATAAGATGAATTCCTTACAGCACTTCATATTGTTTTTATTTCAAGAAAGGGTGTGAAAGGTTGATGAAAGGAATGTTGTTTCAGTATATAATTAGACAATAGAGCATGAGTCAAGAGAGACCAAACTATTTGATAGGTTCTCTTAAGCTGCAAAATGTCTTAAGAAACAGAAAATTATAAGTGATCAATGAGACATCTTGCTATAGTCTTGATATATACAAAAAGCTGCTTCTGGATCACTACCATTTTCCTTTCAAATCTTGCCAAAGCAACATTTGCTGCTTTTCATGTTTACAGAAAACTCTGTTAATTTGAGGAGTAAATATATCAAAAAATTAAATACATTTCCTATATAGCACAAGATGGTTTGAGCTTTTCTACAAAATTTGGAAAAATTTAAAAATGAATACTGCCATAATCTCTTTGCCTTCATTTTAAACACTTTTTATTTTGTAAAATAAAAGATCCATCATAGTCATTACCCTGTCAATCAGGGCACTCTACAAGGACTATGGATTATTCTTGTAGCCTTTCTTTCCTTGGAAATAAGAAAAGAAGGATTTGTTTCTGTTTCATCTAACTTTCTCCTGCCTTAAGAAAACTGAAGCATATTGTTTTCTCCTCAAAAGCTTCCATTTCTCTTCCTTCCTATTATTAGCATTCTCTTCAGTGAAAAGACTTTTTATTTTCTCCCATCAGGTGAACCAGACAAGACTACTTGAGTCCTCTTCTATGCTGAGCCTTAGGGTCACAGTCCCTTCTCTTTTTTTTTTTTCTTCCATATGATACAAAGGGAATACAATTTGTTCCTGGTCAATACCAGTAGGAGGTTATTGGATCAGAGAGTTAATTCATCTCTAGGATACCACTCATGTTCCGTCTAGTTCTATCTCTCCACCAAGAGATGTCCCTCATTGACTCATCTCTTGTTTAAAAACACCATAAATGAAAGAAAAGGCAGAAAAATACAGTAGTTAATCTTTTTTCTTCTGCCTGATCTTGAGGAGGTGTGGAAAGATCTTATGCTGCCCTCTTCCCTCTCTTAATAACAACACTAACAGAATGCAATCAATGGTCTCATCTTTGCTTCCCTTCCTCCCACCCCTCCTTTAATTTAGTATTATTTTGTTGTACAGGGTTCTGGGTTCTGGTGCACAGGCTTAGGACCACACCTGGACACTACCCAGACACTTTCTGTCTTGTGCCTTTAGCCAAACCTTAATTCAAGTCCTATAGCTTGTCATGGATATAGAGAACTTGGAGGACTTTAGGGCATTAGAAAAGGACAGTGCTGATTTCCTCTGTCTGAAGGATTACATTAATATTTTCTACCAGTAACAGATTAAAGTGTTGGGAACACAGAAGTGCAGTAATGAGCTCAATAAAACAGAATTATTCTATGCTGCCTTAATATATTAGTATCACTGCTAACTACCATTTTAATGTTACTGGGGCTATGTGCTGACAAGACTTCCCCACAAAATGGATGAGTTAATTGTTTCTTCTAATTGTTTCATTTCTGAACAGGAATTCCTTCCAGACTTCACCATATTTTTATGACTTTCTGCATGTTTCCAGCCATGTGACAATGACCCATGTGTTTCTTTGGTTCTCATGGTTGATCTCTGTCTATAATCTAGTATCTTTCTAAGCTGACAGTTCTGTTTCTACTCTGACACTTTGTCCATTTATTTAAAATATGTCTGCACAACATCTGTTCCCTTATTTTCCTTCATCTTTTACTCCAAGCTGTCTAAGTGCTCATTTGTCACTTGGTTACATACCTTATTTTCATATGCATCGCAGTGACTAGTGATGCATGCAGGGGAATGAGCAGTCAAGTTGTATCTGAAGAAAACATTTGTGTGTGTTATTGACAGTAAAATGTTGTTTGGACAGCTCTCCAAATACTTACACTCATGCTTAATTGCCATGTGAATTTGATTTTTTCTGTCAGTTGACATCAGTGGAGCTCTGCAGGGTAATGAAGTCACATGAGATGACAGGTTAGGAGCTAATGAAATAACAGGGTCTATGGCTGTGTAGAGGGACTCAGGCAGTGGGCTCTGCACATTCTACCTCTTCTCCTTGCTTGGAACCCCCCTGAAGTGTCACATTTGCCCATATACAATCTGTGAAACCATAGACCCAGACCACAGCAGAATGAATTCCCTGCCTTCACTGGGTGTATATATATGTATATCTATATATCTATATATTTCTTTTCAAGTATTTGACAGATGTGATAGTGTATGTTTTCCCCTTCAAAGTGTGAGCCCAGTTCTGTGAAAAAACCTCATCCTGTTCCATTTTTTCTGCCTCTTTGTCAATCAGTAAAAAGTTAATACAGAACGAGTGTAGAACTCTTGTAGACCTGACCAGCATCAATTTACATATGATTTGTAGTAATGAACAAACCACAACAAAACGATGTAGGAAGTGGTTTTAAAGTCACACTTTTAAAGAGTGCCTGAGGGAACTGGGGTTGTTCAGTCTAGAGAAGAGGAGACTGAGAGGAGGCCTCTTTGCTCTCTACAACTACCTAAAAGGAGGTTGTAGTGAGGCTGGTGTTGGTCTCTTCTCCCGAATTACTAATGATAGGACGAGAGGTGGTGGCCTCAAGTTGCACCAGGGAAGGTTTAGGTTGGATGTTAGGAAGAAATTCTTTACTGAGAGAGCGGTCAGGCACTGGCACAGGCTGCCCAGGGAGGTGGTGGAGTCACCATCCCTGGAGGTATTTAAAAAACAAGTAGGTGTAGCACTTGAGGCTATGGCCTAGTGGCTAGGGAGATGTTGGGATGAAGGTTGGACTTGATGATCCTGAAGGTCCTTTCCAACCGTAATGATTCTGTGGTTCTATGGTTCTAGTCTATGATTCATTCATCTTAAATCCTATGCAATGTACATACTATGCAGTGCTCAGTTGTATGTGTGATCTGTAAGCCAACATGTTGTTGCATGATGGGTGATAAAACCCCCAGAAAAGGCAACAAGCCTGTCTGAATCATCTCTCTGTTCTCAGCCTGGCAAAGGCCATGAAAGAGACGTGATTTACAGCATTTTGTACAATCTGGGCGGATTAGGAAGAGGAATCTTCATAATTATATAGGCTTGCTGTTATTTAAATATTTACCAACATTAAACACCAAAGGGGCTGTGCAAATGATCCAGGGGATTCATATTGTTCTGAGCTAATATCCGTTGTACAATATTATGCAAATTGTGTAAACTTTATTTTGTTGCTTCTGCTCTGAGCAGTGTATCCCAAGGCAGCTATTCACTAAGTTGAAACAGATAAAGTTTTAATAATAAATAGTGATGATGAATAAGTCAGAAAGTTTGTGCAATGCTAATGCACTTGTTTGCCCCAGGGTAGTTTATTAGATAAACAAGTAACATTTTATAAGTTGCCTGCACATAAGTGGCTTTTGTATTCCAGGAAATGTTTATATGATAAATTATTTCAAAACATCAGGTGTTAACGAACAAATTGCATTCACTTTCAATTTGCCACAACTTTCCTGAGACTTCAGATTTAAACAGCAAAATTGTACATTTGTTTTGCTTTATCAAAGTGACAGTAGCATGAGAAATTAAACTTTGCTGTGGGATGAGGGACAGACTCATTCTGCTCTTTAATGCAGAATTCTAAAGCCAAGAAATAGAGCTGTGGCTCTTTTCACTAGTACTCGGGGCATTTTCAGGTCTGAGGATCACATGATCTGAGAGTAAAAATTAGCTAACATAGTGCAAGGAGTACAGGAGTCCCTCTATTATGGTTTTGGCTGCTTGACAATATTGACCCGTGATAGATCAACTGAAAGTATGATTGGGAAAGAAGCCCCCCTAAATTCAAAAGGAATGAAGCATACACAAGCTTGTTTAACAGGCATGTTGTAATGAAAAACCAGCCAAATGTATTATTGACTTTTTCCTCTGTGCAGCATGTTCCTGACCCATGTAGAGCTCTCTTTCTCTAAAGCACATTTTGAGCATCTGCATTCTAGTTCTGTTGAAAATCCCCCCGATGATCCATCCGATCTTAATAAACACAAATCACCATCATTTGGAGCTTTGCTGGATTTTTTTTTTTAATGTAAATAACAAAGCAATTTTATCTCCTTGCCCGGGTAGAACAGCTGGTGCCCTGGTGCAGAGGGTCCCTCATTACATTTCCTTGGATCTTGCAGCAGTGGCCAGTGCTCAGTCTGGTGACTGCTGGGCTGCCCTGACCCCACCATGGAAACATTCATGGATGGCACATGGCTGCAAGGGTTTGGGGAAAATACTGTTTCTTTCTGCATTTGCTGGCTCAGTTGACAGCATCAGTCACAAATTCCCTTCATTCCTACCATTCTTATGGCTGAGTGGAATAGCTGCAAAATATCAGGAGTACAAAGGCTGCAAAATGAGTCAGAAAAACAAGTGGATGAGCATTAGGTTCAATGGTTAGAATTTTGTACTAGAGGAGACAAGATTCCCATTCCTACCTCTGCCAGTTTCTTACCACTAGTTAAGAGAAGTCATTTGAGTGCTAGTGGGTTCAAATAGTTGTAGAGTATTTTTTTTAAGAAATACGTAGGAGGAATCACATGTTATATTAAAGAAAATTCTTTTAGCCTCATAGATGAGAATTAACATAAAAAATCCTTCTTTTGGCTGTACATCAGCACACCTGTGCTCAATTTTTTTCAGAATGAGATATAAAGACATGGAGAAAATAAGGGGAAAACAAGGATTAAGTTTTTAAAACTAAAAAACTGAACTTTGTAGAGTTTGGGCATCATTTTCAGAACAGTGAAAAGGACAGAGGAAATTTTAGCAAGCTAATGCTCTCTATTCCCCAAATTTAATTTGATCATTGAGCTATTTGGCTCAAGCACATACAGGATCCAACGTGCAGCCTGCTCTCCAACTACAGGAAACCTCTTCCACTCACATCCCTGTTCTGCACTGAGGGGAAGTTCCTGGTGTTGAGATTCTTGCTATAGAGAGTGATGTTTGGCTTAAAATTTGGACATGAGATTTCTATGAAAGTAGGAGCTGAAACTGGTTTTGAATTTATTTTTTTTTAAACTTAAACAGCTGAGAAACTTCCTGTGATGTCTTCTAGGACATCACTTCAGTGCTTGTCAAGTGTCTTTTTCCTGTTTGAATTTTCCACATTAGTGGTCGTTGCTATGATACATCAAGCCTGCTGGTAACAGCAAAAACCATGATTCATTTCATGGGCAGGAGATCCCATGACAAAGACTTATCAGAGCGGGAAATTAGAATGATGCTGTTCCTGAAAGCCATTAGCATAAGGATGTGCTTAAATATAATTTAAAATAATTTACCCTTAAAAGAAAATAAAAACATTTTAGATAAAGAAAAGTCTGCCAAATATGCATCCAACTCATTGTGCTTTTAATCATCTTTCACCAACCTTGTGGGGTAGATGAGCATTAAAAAATTCTTTTGAAAATGTTACACACCCAAATTGGTTTAGTTCAGACCCTCTGGAAGGTAAGTATCTTCTCTGGAAACAGAAACTAATTATGCACTTCCCCCTACATTCTTTCAACATTACTCTTTGTTGGTAAAAGATGTATCACTTTCATTCATCCATCTTCCACATCCTCCTACCCACATTAAAATAGCCAATTACGGCCCTTTATTTCTGGAGTGAAAGGTCCATTAGTTTGCAAATTTCTGCAGAACAGCTGAGCATACTAACTTTGTTTTGACATTTCAGAGCCAGATCCTCAACAGATATCTGTCAAAACAGTAGTTTGGCATGAGTAGGAAAGAGATGGAGGGGATGGCATGGCTCGGGTGATCAAGTGAGGAAAACAGTATTTTTAATGAAATTAAAATGGAATTAAGGTTAAACAGAAACTGAATGATGAGTTTGCACCAGAGCTAGCAGATTACTCTAGCGTTGGTCATTCATTACATCTGAATGGATACAAACCAGCCTAAATCTTCACCTCGGATTAGTAACACTTTCCAGAAATGCTGGTGGGTTTTAAAAGAGAGTCCCAATAACTGATGTGTGGTTTGTGACCTTCATCCTCACTCGGGTGTTGAGTTCATCCAGCATTGCAGTTCTAGGAAACACGTTAGTCGTGTCTAGCAAGGAGTTGACTTGTTCCTGAGTTAAACCATAATTCTCATGGCTTATGAAGGTTATAATTTTACCAGCAAATAACGTAATTATATAAAGTAAGTGAGTGTCCATGCTTATATAGGCTTACATGTCCATGGCCAGTGTGCTTATGGGCACAAGATGAAGATAACAAAGAACTGCAGAGAGAGTTCTTTTTCACAGTGCTCCTGCAACAGCTAATTAATTCCACCTCCTCCCTGCAAACAAGAAAACATTTTTTTCATGTATAATATTCCAGTCTCTCTGTGACCTCAATGGTAAGAGGCTATTTAGACAAGTTATCTGAGTGCCAGTTTGCATGAGGCTGCTGAACTCCGCCAAGAAGGAAGGGAGTTTACAATCTCCTTCAGAGGATTTACTCAGCACTCCAGTGCAAGCAGATAAGAATTGGGATTAGAATTCACGTCGTTTTCACTAGTGAGATGCACCCTTGAAATAGCTGATAAAATGTCAGTTATGCTGTATTAAATGTAGTATATAAATTGAATCAATCCCATACATAATTGCTCCCTTCTTTCAAACCAAACAAAACATGTACAACCCTCAACACCCTGATGGGTGCCTTAAGGCTCTGTTTTAACAGCTTGCATGTAATTTGCATTTAGCAAGCATCAGCTATGACAATTTTTGCATTTGGAAATACCACAAGACAAGTACACTGGATAAAAGATTCAAGATAAATTAGCACGTCTTACCAATGATACAGCAATAAAACCTGAATTGTGTCACTAACCTACATGCAGCACAAAAATTTACAGCCATTTTTTCAGCTACTCTCAAGATAGATTCTCTATTTAGTGGCCAAATTCTTATTTCCTAGAGTTTATGTATATAATGGTAAGAGGCAGAGTCAGGCTGGGTAACTGATTAACTACCAGATTTCAATGTATGAAACTGGTGTAGATCTACTTTATTTTCTTTATAGTTTTAATTACCACAGCTATATTCATAGAGTCCTTGATGCAGATATTCTACAATTTTTTACTGAAATCTCTTTTAAAATACACTGGCCTCTCCAAACACACTTGTAGACTCACAAGAGGAAAAATTCAAAAGGGATTGTTTTGAAAGAGAACCTCATGAACTAGCATATGGAAAGAATGAAGAAAAGAAATAAAAATTATTTGGTAGCTGTCAAAGTAACATAGTTTGAGTTCTTACTTTACTGGAGATGATTTTTGCTATCCTGGCAAATTGGAGGGGCAGAGATAGAGGTGCATCCTCAGAGATCTTTAATCCATGCACCACCTAATTCTTCCTCTCGTGCCCAGAGCAGTCTGCTTGAAAAGAGGTAATGTTCAGAACTCAGCTTTTTCTTTCATGGCTGATAACCCAACTCTCTGCTTTTGCTCTTGAACTGTGGCCCTGACCAGAGCTAGAAACTTAATTTTTGCATTTGCAAAAACAACAACAAAAAAAACCCAACAAGAAACCAAAACCCAGAAGGCATCAACCACCCAGATCAGAGAAAGCATGCAACTCCAGAATAGTCCATTGCTTTCTGGCTAAAGAACCACTGAACTTTGCACTGACTTTTTTTCTCTTAAGTAATGTAACCCAATATAGGTAAATGTGTCCTTGTAAAGAGTTATTGTGTTATCAACAGGGTATCTTCTGCAGCTAAACTCACCTGTGTTCACTAGTTTACCCAGTGCTGGCATTTGTCAGTGGCAGCAGTGTCTCACTGTCTGTGTTATTCATCCCAACCAAGTAGTAGCTTTGGGGTTCAGTTCTGCATGTAAAATTAATCAAGAATTGGTTTCAGCATGGATGAAATATTGTTCATATACCTTTTAGGAGTGTTTTGTTATAGTTTCTTATTTTCAAATGATTCTGTTACTTAAAAACACCCTTTTTTCCCATGGGAAGTAGCATGTGAGTTATTCCTCTTCCAGTATTCATTCTTCTGCCAGCATGGTTTGCATCAAGACAAGTCTCAGTACTTGTAAAGTGCTCTTGTGATGGCTCCAGAAAAGCCCAGAAGGGCCTGACAGTTACATTCACTACCAATAGATCATCCATGAGTAGATTAAGATGAAAATTAGTTCATTACAAAATTATAATGTCATAGTGAAAACAGCATCCTTTTCTGCACAATAAACTTAGAGCATATGTCTAATGTGGAGAACACAGCCCACAATCACTTGCAGAAATCTGTATTGCATATTAAACACCCAGAACTGCCTCCTTCTGGGCTATGTGTAAATAAATGATCACAGTATTAAGCTTCAAACAATCTGACTTTAGAGAAGAGAAAATAAAGGCAGTGTAATGCTGACACACAAACCTTACAAAAGGCTCTTGGCTTAACTCCGATGCAGCCTTTTTACCATCAAACCAAAATAACTCAAAAAAAATCATTAGTGGAGCACTGTTCCCTGGTGGCTACAGAAAGGCTCTTAGGGCTCTGTGAATAATTGATTTTTTTTTGGTTCAGCTGCCAGACTGAGGGAAAAATAAATTCTGCTTGGATTGACCCTAAACAAAACTTTTTTTCTTAGCACAGAATATTGAAAATAAAGTTTTATTTCCACCCATGAATGTTTGTTCAATGCTACTTGGGTCTAGATTTCCAATGCTTTAGTCTCTGACTCCAGACCTGACCAGGTAGCAAGATGCTGAGGAGTGGACAAGAAGGGGATTAAACACCATGTCAATAGGGTGTTGAAATGGTAAGAAAAGTGAGTCTAGGCAGTTGAATAGAAGGAGGCCTGTGAGACTACACATATACCTTTAGAGTGAGCTGCTCAGAGGAGCAGCACTGCAGCTTAATATTCTACTATTAATTTCTGTATTAGCTTATGTTTTATATCTTCTGCAAAGTGTGAGTTACCTTAAAATGAGGCTGTTTTACGTTTGGACATCATCATAGTTTGTTATCTATATTAACTTGCTAGTGCTGCTGTATTGATCCTGAACCCGAGCTGATGCTCTGCTCTGATCTGCCGGCCACGATGCTGTTGTAGTTGTCAAAAGTGATGTTCTTTGTGTACTCAGAGCTGTACACACTTGATTATAAGCTGGAGATGTCAATGCAACATTGGTGTGGAGAGGAGGGCTGCAATCAAGTTATCGATTGATTTGCTATATAATTTTGAAGCCAATTCTGAATAGAGTTTACTCAGTTCATTATCTTAGGCACGAACTATGACAAGAGTATCAAATAGGTTTAGATGCAATTGACTTCCCCAAAATCCTCTATAATCATACCAGATAACCCATTACAATGGCAAGCTGCTTTCTAAGGCTGTCTAAATACCAGAAAGGATGGCATGAGTAGGATGTCTCCACTTACTGCAACTGCCTCATGATATAAAATTTGCTCCCAGACAGATTCTTTTGACCAGATGATCAGAAATCTGTGGCCTTTGGTGTAGGTTGCAAAAATGGCAATAACCATGATCACCTCTATCAGAGGATTACATGTCTGCAAGGCCACATTCTCATTTTTAAGACACTGGAACAAAGCAGCGCTCCAGACAGAAAGTCAACCAGAGGGAGGTTAAAGTAGCATTGGTTTGGGGGCCAGAATGGGGATGCTTTGATTGATCACATACTCACTGCAACTTCTACCCGCCAGGCTCTTATGTCCCCAGTAGAGAGAAAACCTCTTTATCCTTCAAAGTGTTACCCATCTGACAAAGTGACTCTGTGGGGAAAACTACCTTCGTGTTTGAGGAGTTCTGAATCTAGCTGAAAGGCGAAACATACGTGGCCTTCCTTTTTAACAGCAAGTTTAAGAGAATACTAAATGGGAAAAGGCAAATTTCTGAGCCAGCAGAGAAAGCCAGATTATCAAGCTGGCCTAGTTTGATCCAAGTCATAAACATGGCAGTTGAGAATGACCTGCTGTTCATTGCCTTGCAGTGTTTACCTAATAATATTTGTGTATTTTTGGAATTATTCATTAATATAAAGCCTATTATGTGGTTTTACAGTACAATCTTGCCTTTCTACCTCATTTTCTTCCTCCTTCCCTCCCCCCCTTCCTCTCTTTCCCCCTCCTTCCCAGTGCTGACTCTTTTACAATCCTGATAGCTTCCAAGACACTCCTTCTCCCTCTAGATCAAAACAGGATCACTAATATTGTTCCCAGTCCTCCTGGGGCACATCCTGTTGTGGCACAGACACTTCTTATCAGTTGGTTATAGACATCATCTGCATCTTCCCATGCACTTGATAATATGCACGTTTACTGCTTGCTGGGTAACACAGCCACGGTGGTTTTCACCTTTTAACAGCATCTCAGACCCACGGTAAGGCAGAGTGCTCTCACCACGACCGCAAGGCTTTTTTCCTGCTGTGACATTCATTCTCACTCCTTTCTGCACCGTGTGTCCTGGGGGGCTTGTCACCACTTCACCTGCAGTGCTTTGCCAGCACTGCCCCTCTTGTGCTGCTGTGCTGGGAAGAGAGCTGAAGGTGAGAAGTTTCATGTGCTGCACTGTGGGTTTGTGGTTCTGATACAGAGGTGCTGACAAAGTCTTACCAACACTTATTTATTTTGGCAGAGAGGGAAGACTCCTGAGGCTGTAAGAGCAAAACAGACCAAAAGATCAGTGATTGTCTCATTATAGATATGTCAGAACTCCTTTAGGGTCATCTGCAATCTCGTGTTTAGTAGATAAGACTTTCCCAAGGGTTTGCCTGGAGTGTTGAATCTTCACTTGTCCAAGCAGTAAGTCACAGCGATCACTTCTGTGAACATTGCATCTTGTTGCTTTTAATTAACCCTGAGTAAGACTTAAATTTTCTCCTAAACAAAGCACAGCTATTCCCCAAGATAATGTTCTTCCTCACTTCCCACTCACTTTCACCTTTCTCTTTGTATAGATAAACAAGGAAATAAGGAAAACAGAGCACTTAAGTGGGACTGAGACAAATTATTGTACTTTAGTGGCTTATTCCAGACCCCTTACACAAAGGAAAGGACTCCTTAGAAGTTCCATATAAAACCATCACTTTTTCTTTTTTTACAAGGCTTCATTTCAACAAAAGAAGAACTAAACGTAACATAGAAAAGCAAATAAACTGGAGGAAAAGTTATCTGAGAATGGAAGTAGAAGCTGAAAATGTAGACCAGAGTCTAGGTTTGTAAACTGCCATCCTTTTTTTCCAGCTGTATCCAAGTAAATGTTACAGTGTTCACAGGGCTGCCAAAGAAAAGCAAATGTCAAGAGACAGTGGAGGGAAAAAGGCAAAAAAAGCCTTTCAGGGACATCTGCCACAGAATCCTCTTCCAGGACACATTCACAGCACTAAAGAGGGTTCATTCCTATACTTTGAGAGCCACTGTTTGGGAACTATTATTCTTTAATCTACTTCCATTTCCACAGTAACCTGCAGAGAGATTCTTCTAATAATTTTGTGGAGCATTTTTTTAGTAGAATTGATTGATAATATATAATGTGTTAAAACAAGAAGCTTTTAGAAAAAAATGAGTCTGCAATGCCTTCAGGATTTTTTGACCATTTTCCTTCTCTCCTAAGTTCATGCCTTCCCTCCACAGAAACCCTCTTCAAACTCCAATTCTCAGTTCTATATGTATCTCAGTGGCACTGCTTTTTGAGGTCTATACTCCCCTCTAGGTCTGTGCTTCCATCCACCACCTCTTGCAAGCCATGATGTGTTGGCCCAGGACAAGTCTACCTTGCTAGGAACTCAGTCCTGTTCCATTGGAGTGCTTTACATCTCCTTGGTACATATAGGAATTCAAAATATGAGATGACATGTAGATAGCTCATAAGCATAGCCTCATACTTTTGTTATTGAACAGCAGTTTTACTGTTTCCTTGAACTTTGCCATCTGTCTGTCTCTAGTTATTTCTTTTATCTGCTATTTAGATTGTGGACTCCTTGGACATAGGTGGGTTTTCTACATAGTGCTGTAGGTTTTCTGATAATTCATGAAATCACTGCACAACACAGATTGTTTAATAATATTTTCATCAAAATTTTTACCCTTGAAACACAAATTTTACTTTCCACTTCCCAGACAGCAACATCCCCAGCAGGAACAGAGCATCAGCTAGTGCTAATTTCTAAATTTACTTTCCATTCAGTTGATATAAAGTTTGGTATGGTGGCCTTTCCATGTCATAAATATTAAATGTTAATGTGTAAGCTCCATCTGGAAGACTCCTCATTCTCGAATTCTCAGCTCTGTTTCCTCATATAACAACCAATAACAAAGATCATTAAATCAGAAGATTTTTATTTAGGAACACTGAGAATGTAACCTAGAGTAGGCAACATATGCAAAAAAAAATGAAGGAGTAATGTTTTATGGACCAATTTTTCTTTATTGCTGCTTATCTATGAAGAAATTCAAAGATAAAATAATTAGAGTAGCAAAGCTACTACCATACAAAGTATACTGCTGCAACAAAATTTACTTAGACTTTTTTTCTGTGCTTAAAGTATAATATGGAAAATATGCATATAAAACATTTCCCACTAACTTCTCCAATGTTGTTTACTGTAACATGGAGCTTTCAATTTCTTGTGGTCCTATTTGACACTAATTATTCCCCTCAGAATGCTCCATTATGCTCAGTTTTCTTTGCATGTGTGTGTGCTTGCACGTGTGAAAGAGACAGAAAGTCTGTTGTTGTTCCCTGTTAAGCTTTATTTAAATTCAACAGCATCAATTTGTGCTCACTTACACTCACAGAATGCCATTCATTCTGGATGGTCCAAATGTGCTTTGCAGGCTTTTCTATAAGGAAATGTAGAAAACAGCCACGTCCATGTGGATTGTTGTGCTGTTTGATAGCATCCAGCAGCATCACACATGGTTTCAAGCTGGAGGTGAGTACCCAGCAGAATGTGTAGGGTGGATACAGCACCTCAGAACTGCCAAGGTAATGCCTCACTGATAGACATGCTAATAACTCTTCAGTGGTACTGGCACTGGAGGTGGGACTTCACAGCAAGGGCTGAACTCCCACAACTCACTGCCAAGAAAAGCAGAAACCTCTCTAATCACAGATTTGTGTTCCTAATCACATACTTCAGCAGTGCTACCTTTACATTGGCTCTGATGCCTTCCTGCAGCTCTGGAGAGCCAGTCAGGTTCACTGGATTAATCCAGAAAATCAATCCAAAAGCAAAAAAAAAAGTATCAGTTGGTGTTGGTTAAGTGAAGCAAGTTAACTCACCAAAGGTCACTTAAGAAGTGCAGCCAGGACAAGAGGAGCCTGGTTGTGTGGCTGGGAGCCAGGGGAGAGGGAGCAGCATGTTCTTCATGTCAGGAGCAGAGAACTGCTGGAGTGGGCTGGTTGTGCTGTCAGTCTGCCTGCAAGAGGACCTGCAGCGAGGTCTCCTTTCAGCACCTGCCTCAGAAATAGGACACTCACATTCCTGTCAGAAAACCACCAGAGCTGCTTCGTACAACACACTTGTCTTTCTCATGACCCCCCAGTAAACAGATTGATTTTATACTCCTTTGGCTGTGAGGTCTCCTGTAAATGTGCAGTGAATGCTGAGCCACAGCTGCAGTGGAACCACACAATATGTGGGTTTGGTGTTAAAGTCCACTACTCATAACCACTGTGATCTAAATACCCCATTCCAAAATGCTAGTGCAGAATTCCAGTCCCAGAGTGGCTTGGGAGTGGCAGATGAAAGTGAACACACTTTGTGGCCTTATGAAAAAGCAATATTTATTGTATTTTGGTTTCTCTTGCAAAATGAAGATAGTGTTTTGAGGGAGCAAAATGCCACTCTGATGTAGATTTATCATTTATCTTTGTAAAAATTGAGTTCTTCTGAAGCTATTACATAAAATTCATGATTTTCTAATAGCCATATCTAGCTGACAAGTTGTGCAAACTCTTCCTCATATAAGGCCAGTTATTTACATGAATAGGCAGAGCTATGGAAATTAATGGAAATATTAATAAGACTAGTGGTAAAAAAAGACTTTTCTCAGCCCAAAAGGCTGAGACCTGATCATACTGTGAACATCAACAGGATTTTGTTGTTTTGGGAAGGAGCTCAGGAGATATTAAAAGCAATACTTACTGTTTATAAAACTATTATATCCATAACTCTAGAGGACTTCTCCAAGTCATCTTTCAAAATATTTGAACGTGTGTTAGATACAAGCATATAAATAGTCCTTTTGAAGAAAATGGGGCTAAATGAGGCATGTGTTAGATGTGGTAACTGCTTTGATGTGGAATCTAGCCCTACCATTGATTGTCTTTTTAATTCATATATTCCTCATCTATTATTAGTTGCATTTAGAAGCAGAATTCATGCATTTTTTCTCCCGTTATTTTGAGTCATTCTCTTTACTTTCACAGAAATGAAAACAAATAGAAAGCAACTCCCACTGATTTTCCAGTGGATAGATTACAAGGGGCTCACGTTGTTTTTTCTAAATATTTTCTGTAATTCCCTGGGCCAGCTGTTAGTTCTAACGTACATCACATTTCCATTAAGTATGACATGTAACTGTTACAAAGCACAGTGCACCCATCAAGCTGATGTTTACCTGAAGGCCTCTGAATAGATTTTGTCAAGATCAAAAGTAATTACTTTGTAAAGTTCATTTCCCACCCCGCATCTCTTTTCTGCTGAATAAATATTGCAAGAGGATGAAATATGGACAGGCGGTTTACATCCATCACTTCTAAATATTAGTGATAGGCTTATGCAGCTCATTGTTGTGTAAAAATCATTTGGATACATTATTCCAAGTTCAATAACAGAGTAGTTCAGATAAAGAACAAAACGAAGGCTCTCTTTGTCATCTGGTATTGAATACAGCAAAGGGAAGGGGCTGTCTATTAGTTTTATGGCTAATATATCTTCTCTCTAAATGGCTACAGCTTGTAAACATTTTTGTTAACAAATATTATTAAAGTGCATATCTGATTCAAATGCCTCTTATGTCTTAGTAAAATAATATAGTAAATTACCTACAAGGATACATAATAATACATCATTTCATTCAAGTAATAGGTATTTTTAAATTACATTCACTTTACATTTAAAGACAACTTGGAAATGTAACTTTCCTCCAAAATTTTTTGAGTTATTTCATTCTTGAAGGCATCAATGAACAGTCTTCCATGAAGTTTTCTTCATGCCATGCTATGGAAGAGCAGAGGGAGGTTTGGGGAAGTTTAATGTCAGCTGGTTTAGTCGATCTTTGTGAAGTTTGAGATAATTTCTGGAAAAGTGTCAAGAGGAGTAATAGAACTACCAGAAATGATATGGTAGAAAAAGTTCTCACAAAACTTTGGAAGATGCTTTGGCTTTATTGAGCTGTTGTTTTGTTTCCTCTACTCTTGTTCTAATGAGCTTGGAGACGCTTTTCTCTCTTTTGTGGAGTAGTAATTAGATGTACTTGTAAAGAAGTCAAACAGTGGTGGCATTGACATGACTGGCATCTAGGAATTGTCCCACATGTCATGGCATTGCAGTGAAATAATGTCAAGGGGCTAGATGAACACCAGCACAGGCTCCATCTTCAAAACGTGTTCATAGTTCACACAACTGAATATTCAGTGTTTCTGTTACGAATTACTTACTAACATTAAATCACCACTTTCTACCAGAGCTAGGGAAACCTTAGCTCAACATACCAGCTACAGTTAGTATATAGGTCTACATACAACAACAATGTACATTTTGTTATAACTCTGCTTGAAAACAGGGAAATTGGTATTCTGAAAAAAAGTATGACATGAAGTGACCAGAGGGGCTCAGTCAAGTCCATTCTGCCGATTCAAAAAAGATAACCTGTATCTGGCCATTTCAATTTCCAAAGTCAGAGCAGTAATGAACACATAGTGACATGATTTGAAGGCTCACACACATTTGCTTTTTCTTTTTTTTTTTTTTGGCATGTAGATTCCCAACATGATGTTGAAATTTTGTTTTCACTTTGAGATGTAGATGAACATACCACAGCAAACCTGATCCTAAAGTCTTTGTAATAAGTTGTCCGTTTCTTCCTTCCCTCCAAGTTAGTCACTGGCATTTAAAATAAAAATGCTGCTGGGTAAGGAGCAGGGATGATATGTCTAGTATGAACTTACTTCATAATAATTTCCAGATAAATTTTCAAAAACCCCAAAACATGGAGGATTTTGCACATGTTCTGTCTTATAACAAAAGGTTCATCCATAAAATTTGTTCATCTAGGTTGGTGTGACAAATTCAAAGTGCTTGGAAGTCTCTCAGGACACTTCTCTAAAGTGTGTTTTGCTCTCTTTTTCATTAAAGAACTAAGCTTATGTTTGAAGATGAATCCTCAGCTGGAAAGTTGCTTTTAGTTTTGAATGGAGAATTGACAGATTTTCTTCAATTAAGTTTTGGCTGCAATCCATCCTTGTCTATCAACCTTTCCAGAACTCCAGTCTCCTTCTCTCTTATCCTTTTCTTTTTGAAAACAAGAGGTTTAAATTAAATAAATAATGTGTGACATTCAGGAAGAGGTAGAGTAATGTAAATTTTACAGCAAGGAGGGAGAGTTTTTAAATTGGAGAGTGAAGAGTGCTAAGGAATGGTCTGTTACAGCAGTCTGTGCTTTCCTTGGGGAAATTAGGAGTCTTGCCATGTTTGATATCCATATGCAGAAATACAATTTTGTCTACACAAGCACTAATTAGCAATTTTGGGAATGCTTTCAATAAGGCCAAGGATCCACTGGAACACTGAATTTATCCATTCACATTAAGTGCTCTGTTTGGGGAAAGAAAACACTATATGTATACTTTTTACTGAGTTGGGAAGGAGCCAAAAAAAAAATTGCAGCCTTCAGTGGACCTCCAACTCAAAATAGGTTGAACCTGGTAGGTTGTGGTAGACTTTCCAAGAAACTAGAATCTGGATAACAACAAACTTCCAAATGCATAAGAATTCAGAGCCAGCTCTAAAATAAGTGGTTTTGTCATTTCTTGCAACTAAAGGTGTGGACACAACAGTTTTAAATTGGCAGGAGAATTTGAGTCTTTCTTTGTCCTTCATTGTCTTTCTCTCTCCCATACAATCAGCACTTCTGCAGAGATTGGGAGTAACACAAAGTTAGAACTGCTAACTCCATAGATTTCTCTCCTTTATTGTTAAACAATTCTGGAGCTTCTTGGATCGTGCAGTTTTGGCTGAACCTCATTCAGAGAGTTCCTTGTCCCCGTTGCCTCACTGACTGTATATTCATCTATTACCTGCTTTGTTTTCTGCTGACATATTCATCTGTCCAGCCTGAAGTAAAGTGGTTTATCTTGAGTCATTATATGAATTCTTATGGCAATAACATTCAGAGGAGCCTTTTACTGGGAAATAAACTGTAGGCTAAAATGTCACAGAATTTTATTAGACAATCTAAACTTAATTGCAGATAAGTTGGTGCACTCATAAAAGATGATGCAATGTTTCTATTAACTCCAACATATGGTAACTATTCATGGGAGGGCAGCAGATAGAGACGAGATGTCATGAAATGTTACTTTAAAATGATCAAATTACAAAGCTGTTTATTGTGGGGTTTTAATAGAAATTTCTGATTTATTAATTACTAGTGAGACTTTACCTAGCATTAGAAGTATTCAAAGGACACTGCTTATATAAAACTGTGATAAGAATTTGATTATTCTTGTGGAGGCACAGGGTTACTTGGAATATCTTCCCATGATCTGTGATGGAAATGGCAAAAGAACTCCTGAAGAGCTGCAAGGCTCACTTAACACGATGGTCTTTCAACCTCCTGAATAAACTACAGTGTAAACAAATAGATGTACCTGCTTTGGCATTTCATCTTTTAGACAGTATTCAACAGTTTTACTGATAATCCTTGAAAAGGGAAAATTCTACTTAGAACAAAGTAGCCTTTGCTCACTGGGGTGGGAAGCTGGACTGGGAGCCATGGCTTCTGGCTTCTGCTCTCCCTTTTACCACCAAGCTCTCAGATAACCACATCAACCATATCATCTCCCTCTGTTTCTGTAACCATCTTGATCACATTTCCCTTCTTTCACTGAGCTTCACATGAGGTTTAATTAATTAATTAATTATGCAGTGAATTAATCTTGTAGGTAGCAGACATTGCAGAATGCATAGTTTAATTATTTGTATCATTACTGTCCCTATCTTAAGAAATTTTGGTGATAAGCCCTAGCAATGAAATGAACTGTATTAATTACAGTGCAAACTTTATTCTGTCTCCTCCTCATGCTGACGAGTTCTGTACCATGCCACTTTGCCTTGATGTATGGTTTAAATGTGCAATGGTGACAGGTTAACTTTAGAGCTGCTCCAAGTTAATCACATGCTGCTAGAGACCATTGCACACAGACAAGTCCTGTGCTAGCAATTCTAACAAAGCAGGGACAATTATATTTTGTGTTCACCCCAGCCAAGATATCGACCGAGTAAAGAGTGAGAACTACAGCCAGCTCCACATGCTGCCATCAGGAGATGGTTAAGCAATTCCAGTTTTTTCTTTCATTGCAAAAAAACCAAGATGGTTTCTGCAGACATTTAAAGTCTATAAAGACTTGGCTAAATTACAGTTGTTCTACAGCAAGTGTAATGTGTAAAGGAGGACTGGAAAGGATCCAAGGAGCTTGTTTTCACACCAAAGATCTTTTATAGGATATGAAATCATACTGGAAGGGCAGCATGCCCTGGAAGATCAAACACCATGGTGTGAGTTCATATCTGACTCTGTGATTAATTTGACGCTGCATAATATTTACATAGTCACCTCTTTAGGAGTTCTGATTAAAGCTCTCAAATTATATCATAGATGTATTCAACAGAGCTGAATATCCCCAGCCTGAACAGATTGTGACCATGACACGCTTCCACTTTTCTCTTTGCTTACCCAAGCAGCCAAAGGACACCTTTAAAGGGGTTTTAAAAGGTTTAATAGAGTACACCAGTAATGTCACTATGGAAACATAATCTTTTAGAGACTGCTACTTTTAACACAGCACCATCTTCCCTCACCCAGTCAGGATTTACAAGTCGTGGCTGGAAATTCCCTGCAGTGTCAGTGAAAAGGATAGGATTCAGGAGTGTCAGAGCCACGGAGCAGGACGAGCTCCAGAAATAGGACATCAGCAAAAAAAGAGTGCTAAAGAATGCTCTTACTAGCTGACATACCAAATCAGTTAAAAAAAAGTCATGATGTGGAGTTTTGTTGCAAAACGAGTTCAAAGGGCAAAAGAAAAAGAATACGAGTTAGTGGATGGTGCTGGAAGAATATCTTCAGTACTTGTGCTGAGGAAGAGGATTGTAATCCCTCAGGCAGATGGTCAGCACAGAGGATAAAGAGCCTACCACAGTTGCCATCTGAAAGATTTATGCCCTTCACTCCACAGGTAGCCACAATCTTGCTGCCAGGGACCAAAAATCCAGTATCCACTTCCAAGGCATGTTTTATGTTGTCCCATGTTTGTTCTATTAATAATATTTATCATATTCACTGGATACATGTTTCTGTCGTACTTCTCAAGAAATACTGTATTTGGAAAGTTTTTGTAGCTCTTAAGAAGCACTTTCTGGACTACATTTTTGTTTCAATTAATACAAATAAAGACCCTAGGTATTCTATGTCACTGTGGAAAGAACTTAGAATTTTGTAGCCACTTTTTAAAAGTATTGTCTTTGAATTGCTAAAACAATGCCTTCCATGTGACGTGTGATAAAATATTACATGATCCAAACTATAAAGCTTAGAGATTCTACTTCAATTCACACATGTTAGGGATGAGTAAGGCTGTTTCTTCTGCTTTTACTCCCCTGCTTAGGCTGTTTACATGATGCAGTCAGCCTCTTCTTCCTCAAATGGCACTGGGGCAAAGGTACTGCAGACTGGCTGCACTGGAGCACAGCTAGGCCAGGTCTAGCCTGCTTCATTCTTGTGTAAGCAGCTGAAAAGTTTTGCTTAACAAGGCTTTAGTTCATAACCTATCTTAGGCCAATCAATGCAAGCCAAAACCACTTAAGCTTAAGCATGTTGTGTTTAGATGGGAACCAAATATGGAGCTGTACCTGAGTTATAATTTCAGTTAACTTACCGTTGGAGGCAAACTCTCGACAGGACACCTGCATTCAAAGCCCAGTGATAACAAACTCACTGAGACAGGGAAGTCACTTGGGAGTGATCTGCATGAATCACAAGCAGTTTTCTTTGTGGTGTAGCTGCAGCTCTTCCAAGCAGGTTGGATTTTGTCTTCTGTGCTCCTGGGCTGTGCATCACCGTTACTCAGAGCACATCAGGTTATGTTGTTGCCCCAAACTCTCAAACAGGTACCTGTCAGCATTTTGGTTAAAATAGGGAGTTCAGCTATTCAGAAACAACAAAGACACGTACACAACTCGGTGACAAGTGATTAGAAATCAGTGAAGCAAAGAAAACAACAAAAAAAAGCAGCAAGCTGTTCGTTATTAATTTAAAGTGACTTCAAAAAGCAGTTGTTAAACCTCTAGTGACTTTTTCTGATTTCTTCTCAGGCTACAGGTGGCTGGTAAGTGCTTAATAAAGCATCTGCTCATCAGCTCAGTTTCTCATGATTTTAACTAAAAGAAATTCACTAAAATAATTTTAAAATAACATCTTTTTTTTTCCAAATGTCCTGTCATATGTTTCTGTTCAGTAATGACCGACTGCTCAGAAACTATAATGAGCAAATGTTCATCATTTTCAGCTGGATTGTTTTAATAATTGATCCATCATTATAGGCCCAGGGTACTGTGAACAAGCAAAAGGGATAATGGGTCTAGATCTTCCAGCATGAGACACAGGTCCCAGGCTGCCTCTGCCTAATATGCAAAATAGTGTCAGCAGGCTAAAGACCTACAAAAGTGTCTCATTAATATAAAAAATATGGTTAGAGTTGGTCCATTTATTTCAGGGGGAAAAGGTTGCCTTGCAACAAAAGCATATTTTGCAGAAACACTTTTTGTCAGGTGTTGAAATTACAAAATGATGCTTAGGAAGTACCCTCAGCCACTTGCCATGTTACCTGCTTTCCACGGAGGAAATGGGTGAGAAAGTTTTTGGAATCAAGAGTTTTCATATCATTTTGGAAAATAATGTAGTTTCAAATGAAATAAAATCTTGATTGTTTAAAAAAAATGACAGTGGAAAGAAATTTCAAAACTTTTTCTCATCATTAGTACAAAAATACTTCTAAAATAAACCTTCTCTGATCCTGCTTTGTATCCAAAGGGTAGAACAGCCCAGAAGTCTTTACCAGCTGAAGAACAGTGAGTTTACTTTTTCCCCAGGAGAAAGAAAAGTGGAACAAATTATGACACAATCACAGTATTCTCCGTTTTCTTCTGGATAGTACCAGCTACCTGCTGACCTGCACTTCAGACTTTTTAGTATTTATGCCACACGAGCTTGCCAATGACTTCATAGGTGAAGGGTCACATCCTCAGCTCAAATTTAAATGTCATTCATAAATGGAAAGGAAATTTCACTTGAATGATGGTAGGATGTGAGGAGGAGGGAAGTGGTAGTAAAAATAAGAGGAAAATGGAGGACAGGGAATACCAACTATTAGAGCATTAATAGTGTGCCAAGATAGGAAATCAATGTCTACATGACTATTTAAAAATCCACCAAGTAGAGATAAATTAAGATTCCAGAGCTAAGGGCAGTAGTGGGAGTCGTGATTACTACCATTATTGTACTACTAGTCAGTCATGCCTGAGCTAAATTCATATTCAGTAGAGCAGCATGAGGTATAACCTGGTGTGGACAAATAAATAGATTTGAAATGAGCATCCACACACCTAGTGAGAGTTTTCCATAGATGTTTGTAAATGTTGCTAAGTAGTTGCATGCAACTGCCAAGTGTGCCTGCTCTTGTTTAATCCTGGTGTGTTCTTAAGATAGTGTTATGTCATTAAATTGACATTTCCTTGCTTGAATTGCAGGTAGAACATAACATGTATTATTATACTAGAACTGGGCAGATATTTTGTCACCGTTTCTGACTAAACATCACTTTTTTTCCCCCCTCCTTAAAGTGTAAGCACAGAGAATTTCCCCACACTAATAAAGCTGCATGTTCAGGGGGGCGTTCCTAAGGAAAAGCAGCTAATGCAACTACATTGTGTGGCATCATTTCATGACCCCTAGTAACTGTTTGGTCCATTGTCCAATTTCAGCAGAGTGATCACTTGCTGGAAGCTAAGATACTGTATTGGGGAAGCATCTTTGTCTTGCCTTGTTCTCATCCTCTTCTCATTGTCTGTTATTGTTCACTATGAGAAACAGAGCCCAGAGCTAACTGGGCTTTGGGCTGGACTGGTGGAATTTGTACTGAAGAATCATTTGCACTTGCACTTTTCAGCCTGTGGAGCAATTATTTGTAGAGCTTTGAAGTATTTTCAGCAGTTTTTACCATCCATTCTTCTGCTTACTCATTTTTGTCCATTTCTTAATCGTGATTTGGGTATTTTCTAGATAGAGTTAAAAAAGAGCCTCCTACCCCTGTTGTGCATGCAAGCATGGTGAGCAAAGTGCAGTAAAATGTATTTGAAGGTTTCAGGTAAGTGAATGTTTAGGAGGAGAAGATGAATTAGAGCCTTGAGGTCCTGCTGGTTTGTCATGTAGCTCCACCAACAGACCATCTTGCACCTCAGTTACCTCTCCTGTAAAATGAAGTGTCTTTCCTGTCACCTTTTATAAAGGCTGTGGAGATCTTGCCATTTGTACTTGCTATTGTTCTTCTGCCCTTCACTTCTGTTATCTTTTCTTGCATTTTAAAAGCAGAAGCATTAGACCTGTGCTACTTAAATAACTGCAGCTTTCGAAGGGTCCTTCCCTTGCTATTGATAATATAAAGTGAAGCAGTGGATATTTTGATTCCATTCTGGCTTGATAAGGTTGCTGTGATAGGTGAGTTAATAGAAAATAAGTAGAGCAGATGTAGTAATAAATTACTATCCTGACAGATTTGACAGATCTCCACCCATGTACTGAAGATGAGTTGAGAGATGTGTGTATGATTAACGGTGCTTAAATGGGTGGTGTCTGCATTAGCATTTTATGCTGTAGGCGCTTGGAAGCTCCTGTGTTTTGTAGTAATACTTAGCAATTAAATTGCACTTTACATCACCAAAGCATGAGAACATGAGAGATTATCTTCCATTAAAAACAGTGATAGACTGTCCATAAATGGGAGACAAAGAAAATACACAACACTGACCATGAGCATAGAAGTGCTAGTGGCAGAGGAACGTGCTAGGAAGACACTGCAGTTGAATATATTTTATAATAAGATATTTTTAATAGTGAGGATTGTTACACAAGAGTTGCCTGGCTGAGAACTCGAATGTACTGTAGGAAGAGCTGCTTATTCTTTCTAGTTTGAGGACTAGCTCCTGCAAACATTTAGGTATGTACCTGGCTTAACTTTAAGCAGAGGACTACTTGCCTTTGATTTCCACAAATATGAACATGGATCAGGGAGAGGAAGAAATGTGGGTTTTCTTTTTCCTTGGTATGTGCACTGAATGCATGACATGTAAGTAGCCAATATGCCCTGACAGAGATAGCATCTTCATATTTTTTCCTTTCATATGAATTTTCTTTGGGTGTTTTGGGGGGGGTTTTGTGCAAAGTGTGTATCTTTTAATTGTTTCTTTATATGGTCTCACTGAGCTTCCTGATTTACGAAAACAGGACTGCAAATGTACTGCCAGGTTTTGTAGCAGCCATGTCTTGGTGAGGAGAAACCAAGTTTTGGTAAATTTAAATGGAAGGGGTAGTGAGTAGAAGAGGTAAAAGCAAGAGTTTAGAAGGGATTGCAGATACCTCACCTACCCTTGGATTTTCTTTGTCTTTTTTAATGGTATGTACCTAGCTGGACAGTCATGAACATTTGTTTCAGATGGAGTTACATGGTGTGGTGCTGAGCACCTACCCAGAGAGAGGGGAGCTGGCTGAGTGCAGGGTATACCCAAGGGACAGGCAAGGCACCAAGTGCTGTAGAGGCACAAAGTCAGCTGGCAGCCACAATTGATGGTTTCCCCTTTTCCAGTTCCATTTAGGGTAGATACAGTTTGTAACCATAACAGAAATATTTTGTGAAAGAAGTGCAATTTTAATCATTCCTGGGTTTGTTGAAATATTTCATAGCAGCAAACATCATTTCAGAGAATCCCGTGTGATATTAACCGTGAACAAATGAATCAGTGGACAAATCTTGAGTGAGTCTAAATATTTGCTGAGAATCAGCAGCTCTCCCTGCACACAGGAACACTGCAGGAGCTCAGCACTTCATTATGTTTGAGATCAACTGCCTTTAATCCAGGCCTATTTCTGACACAGTTTTAATAGAATCACTTACTCTAATAGATGAATGTATTGCATTCTTTTTTCCTTACTATTGTTTCCTATTTTTTCTTCAAAGAAACTTTTTTTTAGCTTTACAAGAGAGAAGCTGAAGTCTTTTGATCTCTACAATGTATGTACTATTTATACCAGTGATGGTGAAACTGGTTTTGTCTAATTATTTTTGACGTCTTGCAAATATTTGCAAAATTCTTCATGGGGATTAAAAAGATCCACAGAGCTCAATCTCTCTGTGACAAAGAAACAGCGTTCTCAAAAGGCAAAACAATTGTTTGTTTGTTTTCCCTCAGAAAGATGCCAGACTTTTATCTTCCAACATGGCACATTTTATCTGTGACAGAGAATGAACACATCCCATCTTTAGAAGATTGCTACATTTCCATATATAGAACTGCTCCTTAGAAGATCAACATAAAACAGTGCTAAAAATGAAGTGCTTTTGGAAGGCATCAATTCCACCTTTTTAGTATTTGACTCGAGCTTTGTAGAAACTGTTCTCTGCAAAAGCTCTTATTTTAGGGCCCAAACTCTTTAAGCCTCTATTAAGTTACTTACTACGAAAAGTTTGTGAGGTTGTCACTGATGTGTTCCCCTCCATTGCCTTAGAGAACATCTATTAATTTACATATATCTCTTTATTCATCCAAAATTGGTTCCATATGAGCATACTTTCAGTTCAAAAGAATAGCCAGGGTTACCAACTCTGACTGTGACTCAGACTCATCATTTGGTTTCTGGGAGGGTTTTTCTCCCTAGTCCCATGAGTCAAGTGAATGGGGGGGTTTAGCAGCTTTCACCAAAAAGAAAAGTTCTAGTCTTCACAGTTTCAGAATAATGAGAAGATGATCCTCATGGTCAAAAGATGAGGAGCTGAAGTTCATTTTTTACAGCTCATTATTTTTCACTTCCTCATGGAATTTGTAATACTTGGGGTAGGCAATAGTAATGAAGTCTCCAAAGGAGGTTTGGAGAGCACAGGGAAGGTACCAGATGTGTGACCTCAGCCAGGAATCGCTGCCATAGCCAGGCAGAGCTGCCAGTAGGTCAGTGTCATTCAGTAGATTTGAAGACTCCTGGGTACTTTCCCCAGTGAAAATGGATCATTTCTGCTTTCAGATAGATTTTTCTCTGCTGAATTTTCTGAGAGTTTTTGTCCACTTATACAAGTGTTCAGTGACAGATCATAATAAAATAATAATATACAGTTTCCCAGTTGTTGCCAAAATCATCCTTTTTAAACTATTGTACAAAGTGTGGGAGAATTGAGTCCTAAGTGGGTTTGCACTGCAGAGTAGGTATTTTGCTACCTCCTTTCAAAGTTTTAGTTTTTGTACATGGAATTGGGAGAAAGACCATAAAGTTAAGGTAGGTAATTTCTTTAATAATACAGACACATAGACTTTATTTGCTTAGTAAATCTTTCCAATTTCTTAGAAAAGTTGTATTTCTTGGGCACGACATGAGTCACAGTCTGAGCTCTGCAGCAAGTTGTAGCCAATCTATTCAGAATGTCACACTGTGTTCTTCATCTCGTGTCCTTCCCAAGGTGAGCAGAAGTGTCATCAGCAAGTGGTTTGTGAAGGTGTCTGTGAGTGTTGGCAGGTAAATAATTTTTTTAAACCCGAGTTAACAGTCCATGTAATCATGTGCATCAATCTGGTTTCTGTAGAGGCAGCTGTTCTGCTTAGTCTGCTCTGGTAAGGTGTCCAAAATGTGCAAGACAAATGGGAGCACAAGGCTGGCAAAGGAGCACAGTGGGAGCATTCAGTGAAGCAGGAAGGAGGTGTTATAAACCCTAAAAGACAGAGGGGCTCTGCCAGACCTATGCAAAAGGAATGAAAGATGTCAGAGGCCTCACAGGTTTGCAGGTGGCTGTTTAGATAATTCTCCTGTGATGATTGGAGGAGCTATAACGCTCCTCTCAGAGAGGGAAAAATAGCAAAGTATTGAAGAAGCCAAAATTGTGTGCAAGAAACCTGTCTAGCTACATCTGTCTTTCAACCTTGTAACATCTGCATCAACTGGTTAATCTGAATAGGTGTTTGTCTAATGACAGTTGGTCAACTAGAGCCAAATCCTGCAGAACAACCTCAAATCTCGTCTATTTTGAAGAGTTCCTTTAGGCCCTGACTAACTTTTGTTCATGTAAATCATTGAAGGGAAATCTTCCTTGGCATTATGGGTCTATTCTGCCTCTTTGGAAGGAGTAGCATAAACTACCTACACAGCTGACCCTGGTATTTCTGTGCTGGTGAGATGCTGTGTCACATCTTTCTAACAAAGACTAGCTTGAAGAATCTTCCATCTCTACTATAAGAGGTTCTTTCAGTACCAGGCAGAGTGCTCAATGTTATATTCTGTGATCAAATAAGTCCTAATGGCATCCTATGGCTATGGACAGGTTCAGTGGGTCTTCCAGTGCATTTTAACAATCAATTATATTGAAAAAAATACAATTTCATATCATCTCCTGAACCCTAACACACTGCACTGAAGACCATTCATATTTAATTAAGGTCCCTTTTCTCCTCTCTGTATCCCACCTTTCAGTGTCATAGTCCTTGTGTTATTAGCCCCAGTGGCCAGAGAGTCCATCAGCATCTCATGTCCTTTGGTGGGTTTAAACATCTCCCACAATTCCTGCTGGCAGTTTACATGGGGACTCGAAACTCTTGACACTGCTTTGAGAATCTGTTCCTCTGTACTTCAGATGACATTTTGCTGCATTGCCTTCAGCAGAACTGCAGTGCTTCAATCTCCTCTTGCAGCCCATCAGAGCTATAGCTGGTGTGGCTTCTCCAAGTGAGTGATGGCCCAGTGCTGTCACTCTGAGGCTGTATTACTCAGGGTATTTACATCTTGAGCTGGACTGACAAGAAGATGAAAAGGATGCTTGGTTGCTTGGGCAGCTTTTGTTTTATAATTTAAAAGAAGTTTTGTATTCATGCATTGCATCCCTGCTGCAGAGTGTCTCTATTTCATCCAGGAACTGAAAAAATTTATAGCTCCCAGATCTCACATTGCCTTTAAAATACTGTGTAATAATCACAATCATGACACTGATAAAAAACAACTCAAAAGCTATTTCTTATTAACCATTTGTAGCTTAAAATTGTGTATTTCAGTAGCAGAATAAACTAGGCATATGGAAAATATAAGACAAATTAGCTTTGCCAGTTTGATTGCGAGCCATCCAGGTCAAATATTGCACATTATATCAGAAGTTAGGAGAATTTTCCAAAGATGCTTCTGTTTTCTACTTGGAAGACACCTAAAGCCAGCCCAGATTCCTGCTTTGTGAAAACCCAGTGACTCTAGCTAGTGTTTGTAGTATCTCCCCCTTGTCAACCATCAGCAGCCTAGAGATCATTGAGGCCATTTTGAAAGGTATTAACTTTGTTTGAAGGATCAGTGAAGAAAATCCTGTAGTCAGTCACTACTTGTCCTGCAGTAACACCCCAGGTGCTGCCAGTGCTCAGACTCCAGTGTGCTGGGGGGGCTGTGAGCACCTAGGACAGTGTGATCCATGCGAAGAAAAGGTTGGTGCAAATAAAATAACAAAGCTTTTCACTTTGTGGTGTGTTATATCAGCAACTTGCACATTTTTGTAAACATTCCCCCAAAGTCTCCTTGGCAGGGACCACGCAGCTGCCGAGAGCAGCAGACGGCACCCAGCAGGTGTCTGCATGAAATGCTGCTCCTGGGGAGAGCTCCAAAAGCAATTGCACTGCCTTTACCTTTGATCTTTTCCCCAATCAAAAGGATGTTGTGGTTTTGCTCGCTTTTTTCCCCCTCTCTTACTATCACATCCTCAGCCACAAATGCACTTTGCAGAATTTCTGCCCTTCATGTTTTTCAGCTGCCATGAGGTATTTGAAATCTGACTGGCAAGGCTAAATATCTTACTTCATTGTTCTTACTTCATACAGCAATTATTTACAGGAATCTTTCATTCTTTAAGTCATACATTAACACAAGATCAGAAACACCTCCTCAACCTCCTGTTGCTGAATAGTGTAACTAATTTTAATTTAAGCCTTAAAAATTATGTAGCCATTTGGAATTTAGAAATGTTGTGTCATGAATTGTTGTTGGTGCTGTGCCAGGACATCAGCTGACCAATATTCATATAAAGTATTTACTAACAAAAAGTAAATATACATTCCTGTATGAAACTCTTCAAGTACTTAGATAAAAACATATGTCTCATGGTAGGCTTTAGGTGTGCCATCTGTCCTGCTACCTTGTTAGCAAATACAAAGATGAAATATCTGCTGCAAAACGTTTACCATCTGAAGTGAATAAAGAAATTATCACGGTAATATGGAAGGAAAGTTTGTCCACACAGAAGGAAAATCAGGTTGGGAGTACTGGAGAATGACAACGTTCCTCCTGTGTCAAACCTCTCTCTCTTCACACATTGAGGGTGAACTGGCTGCCCGTGTTTCTGTAATGAACTGAGAGAATAACAGGGATCAAGCCCAGCATTTAGGTTTGTGTTTGAAATGAGGAGGTACAGATGTCCACAAAGCCTGGTTCTTGGTGATGGGATTTTACTTTGTTTTGTTTCTGCACATTCATATTCATCATGGAAATGAAGAGTCCATTTTCTAATTGAAACAACTGGATTTTAAAAGGTATCTTGGCTGCTTTTAAGCAGCTGCTATAATTGCTAGATGGATCTGAATAGTATCTTCCCAAGAGGAAGGGAAAATGGAGTCCATACAGGGATAAATAAAGAAATATGTGGTCCATCAGAGGCTTTTCTAGTAAGAACTGAGCCATGGTATGAAAAATGTGACAGCACCCAGGATGGAAATGAAGGTAACACGTTCCAGGTGACAGGGCATGCAAATAAGTCTCTCATGCTTTTAAGCACCACAGTAATTCTCATTTTTTAATCCAAAAAGAATAGTCACTCACATCATTTCCTTCCATGGCAAAGAGCTGACTTGCTAACACAAGGTTGTGCTGCTGCTCAGGGTTACAAGTTCACAGAGGCATTTCCCTCCTCCCTTGTTCAGCCCTCATGCCTTGCCCTTTCCCCATCAGCAGGGAGCCCAGGTCGCTTTACAAGTCCCTTCACCTTTCCTGAAGATTGCCCAGCAAGCTGTGGGCTGCTGCTCCTGCTTCACCCAATTAGTGCCTCTCAATACAGCATCTCCTGCCAATCATTGTCAACCCAGTGGTGTTGCTCCCAGCAATGCCAGTTCAACAAAGAAGAGACAAACAGTCTAATGGTTGCCAGCAGCTGAAGTGGGGCTGAGGCAGAATAACTGTTTCAAGGATTTTAGGCTTTTCTGAAATATTCACACGCACAGGAACAAGTCATTACACATGTGTACCAATGGCAAAATGACATCTGAGTTTAGCTCTTTGGTACCAGCCGTGGTTCATTCCTGTTGCCAGCAGCAGGGATGTTCACTAATTGCATGGAAAGCTTCAGGATTTGCCTGTTCATCCTCCCCTCCTTGGAAGCCAGAGTCAGCCAAGCACATTTCCCTTGCACTGCCTTTCACAGCTCCCAGGTTCAGCAGGATGGGCTGTGGACCAGGAGGACTCACGCTGCCAGCCACACGGGGACTGCAGGCCCCAACCTCTGCCATCAGGTCATTAAAAAGGAGGAGCAATAATTTGTTTATGTTTAAGAGACAGAACTTAATAATTCTTGGAAGGAAAGAAAAATAAATGAGTCTCCAAACAAACCCACCTGCAAACACTACTGAGTGCTTCACACAGGTTCTTGTCCCAAGCAGCTTCTGATCTGTGTGATAGGCCATGAAAGAGGTGTTTCCATTCCTGCACCTGCAGCTCTCCTGCACTGTTTAACTTGTCAATTTACAGCTGCAGCATTAACTTTGGATTTCATTTTCTTAGAAGTGTCTGATGAGAAAAAGTGTCTCCTACCTTACCAAGACTGACTTTAACTCACTTACCTGATGTTTAAGGGCTGACACATTCATTTCTTCCTGCATTGTTTAGAATTTCCTGATCACAGGCTCCCTAACTAGAAGATAAATTCTGCAGACAGGGTGGTGGTGTCATACAATACATGCTGTTTAACACTGACATAAAATCCTTCATCTGCAGACATGCAAATTTTCTGTAGATACATGATCAGGTTAATGTGTGTGCACACCAAGACTACAGAAAAGAGTGGAGTCACTGCTTGAAAAATCCATTCAAAAAGTTAGATAAAAAAAAATCCCCGTTGCCAGTTTCTTATCCTAACAACAGTTTCTGATTCCTAACATTTATTTAACCTGTGCTATAGTACTAACGGTATGAAGTCCACTACCAATTAAAAACAAATCTTAGCAATAGATGGACATTAAAAAGTCATCTTTGAGATTCTACACTTTCTTTAAGTCATTTGCAGTGCCCTTGCAGGTTAGAGTTTGGGTACCTGTTATCTAGGCCATTCCCCTCTCCTGTTGATCAGGTTTATTTTGACCATTATTACCAGATATGTTTTAAATTATTCAACTGTATCCTCAATCAATCTTTTCCTGTTAGAAAACTCACCCTTTTCTTTCCCCTTAATGAAAGTGAAATGCTGTACTTGTCCTAGTCTCCACAGACAGGGAGAACAACTCGGTAGCAACATATTTGAAAAATGTTGTTGTCTTTAAACCTTGACATTATCTTTCCTTCTGTCTTCTCTTTACTTCAGCAAACCAGTCCAGGTGTTCCAGTCACATCTACTGCAGGTTTTGTCTCTCTCCTCTGACTTCTCTTCATTTTATCAACAATGTTCCCAAAGTATAAGCCGGAGATAATATACTTCAGCTGAAGCATTAGTGCTGGTTGGAAAGAAATAATTACTAATTGTATTTTAACAAAATTGTATTTATTTTGTATTTTCATATAATAACATGGCCTTATTGACTGCCATGGTTTCTGGTCCACTATAATTCCCACAAACCTTCTGCATTAATGATGCCTGTTATATACTTTTCTGGCTACAACACTTAGCATTTATTTGATTGGATTTAATCTTTATTTGTCTTGTGTCTGATGAACCAATCATTCATGGAAAATCTCAGCCTCAAGCTGAAAAGCTGTATGATAGATAATACCCCATAAGATCAAGTTTGCTAAGGGGAGGATGGGGACTGTAATGCTGCACCTGGCATCAAAGGCTTTCAATTTGCATTCCAGACCTCTTAATAATTTCCTATTAGAATAATACCTAAAACAAATTTAAAAATAAATATTAAATGCTAATAGAAAGTGCTACAACTTATTTGCTGGAACGTGGCTCATTGACCTGGGTAGTTTTATATCATTGTCAATATCTGTGGGATTTTTAAGCATCGCCATATACTATATTCCTGTTGATGCTTCTCCACTTATTGCCATGATAATACATTTGGCACAAGGGACATATATAATGTTAACATTTCTATGATATACATAGCCAATAAAAGCTTTTTCAATTTCATTATTTTGACAGGCAGATTCCATTAATACATCCACAACAATCACATTCCTTTTGTTCAGAATCTAAGAGAAGGGGATTATTTAAAATTACAGACAATACCCTTATACACTTAATCTCTCCAAACTCACTTTACAATTGCTGTCAACATCAATAATGTCAGACAGTATAATCAGGTTTATATAAAACATCAGAACTTGGATATTCTCCAGAGGGGATTTCTTCCCCACCTAACAATGCAACTGGGTTTATTTCAGCCAGAAAAAGATGCTCTCAAATGCCTGTGGAGAAGATACGTGCTGCATGATAGCCAGGTTGCAGCTCCTTCATCTCATCCCATTCCCATCCTGTACCTTTGGTCCACCTTTCCATTTCAAAAGCCATGTCATAAATAATGAGAGGAATAGGTCTTGAATACAACAGAAGTTTTTCTGTAGGAGAGGAGAGAGCTTAGAAAATCCATGTCCCTTCTCCTTCAGCTGTCACGGGCTGCCTGTGAGCACCCAGAAGCATCAGCCAGCAGGGAAATCTCTGCAGAGCTTGTTGAGAGCTCATTTGTTTGCACTGCTGGTTTACTCCTCAGTATAAGATGGAAGTTAAAAACATTTCTGTGGGCAAATAACACGATAAGTAATTTTTTCCTGGTTTTAGTATAGATTTTAGAGAATGCTTGTTGCACTGTTCTTGGGCTTTGTATTTACAGTGCATGAAGAACATTCCGATCACTGACAAGTGTCCTGCATGTCCAGTGGCTCTCGTGGCATTCTGAAACACAGTTAAAGCTGGCAGAGTTCAGCTCTTATTAATTTTAATACACGAAGCAATTGAATCCTTCTGAAAATCCACATTTTCATTAAGACATTCTGGGAAAAAAATAATCATATTATCTTCATGTACATTGCTCTTAAATCAAACTATGCCTACTGATTTAATCTTTGTTTGTATTGATGGTAGCTTTGCAACAACAATCTCAATTCTCATTCAGCTCTCACTCTGACCAACCCTCTATGCAACATTTATAAAATGTTTTTGTCGTGACTGTGCAAAACAACTGTGTGCAGCCACTTTCATACCAGGCTTATCAGTTAATCTATCAAACAAAATAAGATTTAGTTTTTCCATTAGGTTCCTGGAAAGTCAAGTGCAAGCACCTGGAGTTTGTTACTGGTCTTTGGTATGTTGTTTTCAACAATTTTAGGAGTTGTCAGGCAAAGATTACTAAGATACAGAGATATTTGTATCTTAAATCAAAAGTGGTTCAAACTGGGAAGTGACTTATACCCTGCTAAGTGTTGTCTGTGCAGCCTGTTGTAAAATAAAGATCCCTTAACAGCACCCACTTTATATTGCACAAAAGGCTTTTTTATCCATTTATATTCTGGTGTTGTCTAAATTTATTGCAAGTATCTCTGACAGGGGAGACATACAACAGAGAACGACTCTAATGTGTGAGCCATAACACAACATCAATAGCATATATGTTTAATAAGTTTAACATGAATGATGACCCCTGATCCCAGCAGTCAGGGCTTCAGTCAGATTATCTGATTCCTCTTGTCTTAAAGTCAGTTTGTAAACCATAAGATACATGCATATGGGTATAGATCAAAAGGGTGAGTGCACACGTTGACAGGACACTAATTAAATTGATCCCCAGTTAGTGATCTCCTATTCTGAGCTGTTAATTCTGCAAGTGCTAAGATAGGCTGCCTGGTTGTGTCTAATTGAAGAGGCTGTGGTTGTGCATCTCCTCCAGACAGAGAGTGCCACCTGCTGCCCACCCCTGCCTGGACCTGCCCAGGCTCCAGCACTGAATTCTGCAGTAACACTAAAAAGTGATTCTTCGTCAGAGCCAGTGCCTTAGTTCTGACCGACTATATGGAAATCCTCTCATAGAACAGATAGAAAATAGACTGGAATTTCTATGCTAGTGATGGAAATCTGGTGAGTAATGGTTCTTCCATCAGCTGTCCCACATGGTCATGCAAGTGTTTTAATAATGAGAAGTGAGGAGAGCTGCAGGGAATCTAAAAACTGTGACCATGACACCTCCCAGTACTGAGCCACTGTTGGGTTGGGTTTTTTTATAAATGCTCCACAGATATGCTGTGGTCAAACCTTGATTAAGATCAGAAAGTAAAAGTGCTGAAGCTGTTGACAGTGTTGATATTTAGAAAAAATAAAACATTTTTATATTTCTGATAATCATCTCAGTGTATCAAAGCAGGAAAAAGAGATTTTAAGGCACCTGTCAAAAATTCCTTACCAAGAGAAACTTCATGGGTAATTCTCAGAAAATGTTCTTTGTGGGGGTTCAACAAGCCTTTAAGTGACCATGTGAGACAAATACTAGAATAATAGTGTTAGGAGAATCTGGATTTAATAATGTCTTTAAGATTCTGCAATATGCCAGGAAGAGCTATCATTTTGCATCCTTAGAAATAGCTCTGTGGTCTCAGGAAATAATATCTAGAGGGTTTCTTGGCAAACTGTTATGCAAATGCACAGTGCTTTGCATGCAGCTCATTTTCCACAGCAAAATGTCAAAAGGAGATAGGTGTGACTTCTCTGATGGGTGGGACAGGACACAGTGATTCCAATCAAAAGGCAAAAATGCTGAAGTTTGACTAAAATCTAAATGAATTCAAGAAAGGAATTCTAGTCAATCCATTGTCCTTTGAATTTCACTCCAGAGGGAGATTAGAAGCTGAAAATGTACTTCAAATGGCTACACAGAAAATTTTGCAGCTGTTCTACAAGAGGGATTTATCTGTAGGCAAAAAGATACAGGTTTACATACCTTACTGAGCGTCTGAACCAATGACCATGGAATGAATATTAGTTTTATTTCAGAGAGCTTTGATTCGGATAGTTGGCAGTAAAAAAATTGAGAAAGTGAAATTAAGAAGTGAAAATAGTTCAAGGTCAGAAGATTTTACAAGTGATGAGCTAACACAATAGAGCTATGTATATTTAATACATATTGATCAGCATCTCATGAGCAAAGGATTTAGGATGGATCCATACTTTATTGCATGCCTTTCTTTCAGTCTAATAGATTTTTGTGTTTATAGGCCAGGTTTGTAATTTAAGGCAAGGATTTACAAGAGGAGTCTCCAGGATGTAAGCACTCAGCTGTTTATGAAGTTCAATGGCATTTGAGTGTCTGACTCCCTCAGGCTCTCTCATGAATTCTAACTGTAACTTATTGACAATAGTCTTTCAGTTCAGAAAGCACAAGATGGTTGCCCTTTACAATAACAGAACACTTGTTTTGTAGCCATCACAATAATCTAGTCTGTCTTCCAGGGTCTATTTTGTGGTCAAAAGCAGGATAATTGACACATCTACCCAGTGGAACATCCAGCTTTGTGTATTTCAGAATGCTGACTTTGCAAGAGACTTACACTCACAAGCTCCTGCCTAAAAGATGTTACCACCTGCACCAGCTCCTTACATCCAAAAACCTTTTCCCTCTTATCTGCTCCCTGGCCATGTCTATTCAGCAGAACTTCAGCCCAGCCCAGAAATGCTTCCTCAGCATCCCCAACCTGGGCATGATCCAAAGCATCACAGACTTTATTCCCAGCTCCCTTTCCCTAGGAATTGGTCTGATTCCAGAAAACACCCCAGTCAATCATCTCCCTGCAGCTGTCTAGCTCTAAGGGTCTAAATTACACACTAGGACATAAACCCAAGAGTTAGACACGATGGAGATGGATCTGGAGCATTAGGTAAAGATCCAGTTTGTCTTGTGGTCTTTACAGGTAGATTTTTCAGGAGCAAATTCTAATAAATATCTGCATGTGCACAAAAGGGACTGAGCTGCACTTGGCATGAGGTCTGGAAAGGAGCAAACAGAGGTTAGAGACACTTTGTGCTGTCCTGATAGTTGGGCTGGCCAAGGGCAGGGACAAATGCCTGTTTTACAATTCCTCGTGTTAGCTAAAGGATATTAAACTTCCTGCTGTCATTGCATAACATCCCTTGACTGCTAAAATGTCTGCTAAAAAGTGCAAAGAGACAGAGGGAAAATTGAAAGCCTGAGCAGAAGGGCCAAAGGAAGGACGGTGGTAGCTATTATGGGAATACTTAATAAGGTCTCTTGTAGCTCTAGCAGCTCAACATTTCCTTTTGACACAATGCCTATAAACAGTGATTACTGCTTGACTGAGGGTGTGAGGAGGGAAATTCTAAGACAAAGTTAATTTACATCTTAAAAAACACACCATGGTAACAAAATTTCATTCTTGTGATGATTAATGTCACCACACTACTGACTCTTCTGCCTCATAATTAGATAGAAGATATTCAGTTATATAGCACTTGAACATGATAATGGTTTATGTATTAACTCATTCACCTTGCAATTTCTTGACCTATTTTTCATTTTTAGAGGCAGATAATGATGGAATGTATACAACAGCATAGACTCTGGGAACAGGTTCCAAGTAGTCATGAGAGAAGGAGAGACACTGTTGCTATTTGCTTTACATAACTCTTCCTGATAAATCAAAACAAAACCTGTAAGTAGATTTTTGAGGTCTTTTTAAGTATTTCAATCAAAGTATGGAACTAAATGCTTAATTCCCAGAATATGGGTCTAAAGATTTTCCACACACACTTAAACACACCTTCCCTCTGCCCCCTGCCCCAGTAACCCAGAAAGTGCAAAGAATGTTGTCTGCATTTTGAGCCTTAGACAAAATTCCTGATAATGATGTTTCTCTGCCATGTTAAAACCACCTACATTGAAAGAAGGAATTTAAAATCAGTAGATGTGTGTGTTTGGGGTTTTTGCCTATTTCTATCAGTGTCTCGCTCTGTTGTTTGCCAAGTATCTTACATGAACTATTTGAATGCTGAAATTAACCATTGAAATTCAACAAGATACTGAAATAAATCTCAGTTTTTCAGAGGTGTTGAACTCCCACGCTCTCCATTCAAGTCAAGCACATGATTTTTTCACCCTAATCATGGCCTTGTTAGCAAATATCCAGCAACTTCATAGCAGGGTGTCAGCTTTCCTCCTCATTTCTGATAGAACTAGTTTCTCTACATGAAAGCACAGACTATAAATAATGTTGGATCTTTAGCTTAAAAAATACATATACTGATGAATATTTATTCAGCACATTAAAAATATCATCCATGCCTGGCTTTCATTTGGTTCATAAACCTGAATATTGTGAAAAACCTAAGGACAATATTTATTCAGCACCTCAGGATAGCATCAGTTAAGGAAAAGTTGATATTTCTGTGTAGGGTACTTACTTCCTATTACTGTCCTCTCAAAACACTTCATCTTTGGAAGTATTTCTTTGAGACAAGAAGAACCATTCCCATTGCACAGCTGGAGAGATGTAGTAGACAGATTTATGACATTTAATTTCCACTAATTCCAGTGGAGGTAGATGATTAATACTTTGCTAAAATCTGGCTGCAAGTAGCTTACCCAGGGTCTCCTGAAGCAGGATTTTCAGAGCAGCACTCAGCCTGTTGGGACACTGAGCTTGCTGATTTTCCTCTCGTTCTGAGGGTACTTTATTTGGAGTAGGTGTATATGGCAGTATTAGCTTAGGTTTTCAGCTCAAAATTGAGCCAAACCTTCCTCATTATCCATCATACCTTGGTGGTAGCTTGCTCTCTGGCTCAGTTTTGAAGTAAGCCACCTGGATCTTCAAGCAAGAAAACCCATCTCTTAATTATTGGCCTTGGCAGCACTTCCCAGCTCCTGTGATGGATGCATGCTCCAGTTACCTTTGGCTGTTCTGTTGGAACAAGATGCAAACACAAACTGTCTCCCCAGCCTAGGTCCTGATTTTCTTTCCAGTGTCTCTCCAGACACTGCTGCTGTGTCTTAAGTAAGGTTTTGCAGTTGGAGTACCCTTCTGTGTGTGGAGTTGCTCTGGAGACAGAGCATCTCTCTGGTACAATTGTGTCTGGGTTTGTGTGACACCCTTCCCAGCACGGTGACCTGCTAACCAGCAATATTAAGTCTTTTTAGCTTCAGTGTTGAATCACTCCAGAATTATTTATTCTTGTTCATCCCAATCTGGGTTTGAAGAGATATTGATTTATACTGTGATTTCTAAGCATATCTGAATAGGAGGTTGCCCAGATTTGACAGTCCAGGCTTTCTCAACTTCTGACATCATTGGGAAAGTTTAACTTCTTTTTCCAAATTCTGTAAATTTATCTCTTCTTGAATATATACTTTCCAAAATGTCCTCTCTGATTCCTCCTGTGTAATGCTGGCTTCTCTACATAGAACGTCCTGGTCACAGTCATGGATACTTGGACCAAAAAATGTGTGTGGCCCCATCCTCTCTATTTGCTTCATTTGATCACCCTGGCTTTACTAGAATAATTCCTGATTTTCCCTAACATAACAGAAAGAAGGATCAGGCACTGGAGTGAGAAATTCTTTCCACTGCAGATGGAAATAGGAAATCACTTGTCACTCCTGCTTCCAAATGGATTTCTAAATGCAAATACCATTGATACTGTCAGTGCTCTACCATGGAGGGGACAGGTTCTGTTGGTATTCCACCAGTTACAGCCTATGTCAGCAGCTTTTCAGGACCCAGAATACATTCCAGTTTCTACACTAAAAGCCATTTCTTTTTCTTGACTTCTCGACTTTTCTTGACTTCTTGCTAGGGACAACTGTGAGTGCCAGTGCCTTGTGATACACTTACTATTCCTTTATTCATATAAAAATCTGTACCATGTTCTTTGGAAGATTTCTTGGTACAGCTTCCACAATCATCTTCTATTATTTTTAATATCTCTTCTAAATGCAATTCAATTAAGTAGACTGATGGTGTTTGTATTAACCTAAGTGGCATTTTTGGTAACATGACAAGCTGAACTGGACTGGTTTTGTGGTTTTATGCTAGCCCTGGCTATAGCTGATATGTCTTAAACTAAATGTTTGAAAGCAAAAACATGGATTTTTCTTAAGATTCCTATTTCTGGTTATGTAGAAGCTACAATGGGAAGCAGGCAAATATTAGAAGACATTTCACAGATATCCTGCAAAATATGTTGGAAAAAAATTCAAAAGCACAAATAGTAGTTCTGTGTCTGACTGCTGGTGCTTTTATTGTCAAAGCATCTTGGAGCCCTAATTAGGGACTAAAATCTCTTGTTTCAGGCTCTATAAGGGATAAAAGATGACACCTGCCCATACAATATGTAGACTAAGATTCATGGATGTCTGATGGAGATCAGGAAGGATGGTGAAGTGACAATCTACAGTTCTGAAATAAGTAAGTTGAATATTTTTTCTTCTCTTTTACATTAACGTGCTCATCTCTTCTAATCCTAGACATTTTACCTTTATCACTTCCTTGGAATTAATTCAGAACTTAGAAATGTGACTCCTGCCTTGCCAGCTGTTTACAAATCTCCCGACATAACTGAACTTTTGTATCTCGGAGCTGATTTGCAACAACTCCACTAACTCAGCTCTTGGCCTTTCATAAGGGGAGGCTTCAACTCTGACATTCTGTGGCACTTTGCAAATGCCTAGAAAAAAAAAGATTGTGAATGCAGAGTCTATCAGGATCACCTTCAGCATTTGTGCAATCAGGATTTGACCCGAGGTCCAAGAAGGGTGCCCTGTTTAATTGCATTTCTCCATGGTTTCAGTTCTGGACAATAACCTCAGTNGTGAATGCAGAGTCTATCAGGATCACCTTCAGCATTTGTGCAATCAGGATTTGACCCGAGGTCCAAGAAGGGTGCCCTGTTTAATTGCATTTCTCCATGGTTTCAGTTCTGGACAATAACCTCAGTGTGACAGCAGATTTCAAGTTAGAAAATTTCATACTAAACCTGAGTACACTCATATCATCAAGAATTACAGTTTGATTCTCACAGATGTCTCCATGAGCCATGATTTAGCCATTTAAACACACTGATTGAAGAGGGGAAAATGGATCTCCCCTGATTTTTGTTTTTTTCCTTGAAGTATCAATTCCCACAGTGTCTCTTCTGTTTATAGGATTTATAGGTTTGAATACTGACAGTATATATTGGAGTATGTAAATTGCTCATGTGGAAAGTTACATATTGAAGGCCAGTTGCAAACATAAATCCCTTTTTTGTGCTCAGAAGTTCATTTGCTGGCATAAATGGATTCTCCCACATACCTTATACTTTTAGAAATTATTTGAATAAAACCCTTTGGAAAAGCAAATAGAATGAGATGAACTAGGGAGAGTATAATACAAATACATAAATACAGAGATATCATTCTTTTCAGTGATTGTTGCTGTCTCTACATCAAAGGAAACAGTGGGCAAATAGATTTCTATATAATGGACATAGCATAATGCAAAAATACCAGATACATCTGCTGAAGAGTTTCCCTTTAGCCTCCTCACATTCCTTTTCCTCAGTACTCTTGTACAGCTATTAAGTGGCACTTTCCTTGCATGATGCTGATGAAGAAAGGGCTGTGTCTTAATAAATAAAACTCCTCTCCACTGACCATATCAAAATAGACATTTTTATAAGTAGATTTGTTTGAAATAGGATATTAATAAGCCTTCCTTAGTTTCACTTCTTGGTATGGGAAGATCGATAACTGGCCTGCTTATGCCATCTCCTGGATAATTACAGAACTGCCTTTAGACAGGAAAAGCCTCTCTCAAGAAGCATTAATAATTATCAGTGCCTTAAAATAATTTTCTAATTGAATCCCTGAAGCAATTTTCTTTCTTATTTTACAGAATTTAGAACAACCCAAAAACTATTGAATTATTAATAACGTATCATATTCAACTATTGTGAATAATCAGTAGATTGTACAAAAAAAAAGATCTTCATAAGTGTGGTCCAAACAATACTGATACATTTAGTGAGTGGGTGTTTTATGAAAAAATACTTTTTCCTACTGATATTTTGCTAATGATATGTCCCTTTTCTCAAAAGATTGGGTTTTCATCTCTTGGGGGTAATGAGAAAGAAGGAACAGATGTGAGTTGTTGCATAACAGGCTCCTGGAGGTAACTGGGCTGTGTGACACTTGCTGTTCTGATGCAAGTGGTAGAAGAACCCACAGAAAGCAGCTGATGTTGTATGAGCTTCTGGGAATTTTAGCTTTGCCACTCTATTTGTTCATTTAATCATTCTTGCCAAATCTTACATTGGGTGATTACATCTGTTTAGGGGACAGGGAAAAAGGCTGAAGGGCTTCCACTGTCTTCTGTAGCCTCAGTTTCCTTCACTTTCCATAGTAGAGAATGGCTGACTTGCAAACAGGGGGTTACTGCAGTGTCCTCAGCAGGAGAGGTGGCAAAGAAAGCAGAAGTGAAGAGATTTATCTTTCAGACTAAAAAATGCTTTGTGAGTTTGAGTTTCAGTTCCCACCTCACAGGGTAACTGGAAATAGTAGACTCCTACCACAAGTGTTAAGTAAAACAAAGTGGGCATCTGAAATATTAAATATTCAAGTTTTCCAAGTGCCGTCTCTTTCTTGAGAAATGTACCCGTCCCTAAGAAATGTGCATTAAGTAATTACAGGAGACATGGTGAATTATGTTGTTCTAGGCATTGAGAAAGGTTCCTGGTCAGATCCAGGTCAATGTGCTGTGTTTCTCCAGCAGGGTTAGCACAGGCAAGTAGATGTTTCCATTTTGAAGACTTCTCATCGCTTTTGAAAAGTGTGAAATAATGGGAGTGTGAAGAGCAGAAATGGCACAAGGACATGATGGTGCAGATCCTGCCTCTCTGGGCTTTGCATGTGTCCTCCCTCACTTTTCCCCAGTCACCAGCTCTCCCATCCAAGTGCAATTAGAGGCTACAATGGAAACCCACAGTGAATGGCATCATTCTCTCATGTTAAGGATGAAAAAGCCCATTTTCAGTTTCTCTGAAGATGATAGTGGTTTTTGAACTGAGTTGAGAAACTTTGCCACTACCACAAGTGCTACAGCCTCTGTTCCCTCTTGCTCTCAGAAAACTTTGAGAAACATCCCCAGCTTAGCCTATGGGGTTGTTTAAAACACTCATCCAATGCTCTGTTATTGGTTACTGTTTAATTATTAGGATTGTGAAATAAAACAACACCTAAGGCATTAATAGAGGGAACTAATTATAGCCCCCCTCAGCATGTGGTTTACCCATCACTTATCTCTTATCATTTATTTGTCCTTTAAATGTCTTCTTGTAATACCTTAATCAGGACAAATGGATCCTTCAGAAGGGAGAAAATGACCCCACACTGGCACAGAAAGATTTGATTAAAACTTGTACTCCTCCTGTGGCAGCCTAGAGATCCCAGGGGATCTGCCATTGCTCAGCAGAGTAGAGGGAAGAGCAGCCAGGGGAATGCTTTCTGTCTGAGACAGAGAGATGTTCTTGCTGACGGGCTGACATCCACTCTCTGTAGGACCATCCTGTGATCAGTCTCTCTTGTCTCCTTTAAAACTCAGCTCAGAAGTTTGGTTCCAGTGTGATTAATTTCCTCTGTACTGATTGTGTGTCATTTACTTTTAAGTAAGACTTTTATAAATGAGGCAAAACAAAAGGCAGAGGTGAAGATTGTGCAGAGATAAACATTGGTACTGCTGGGACTCCCACTGACTTGGGCACAGCAGGGGCCAGGAGTAATGGGGCTTCACAGGCAGCGTGATTAGACCTCTCACTGTGCACAGGTAATTGAAACTCTATAGCCCATCACCAGCATTTACAAAACAGCAAGCCATGGAGGTACTTAGTTTAAAGCAGACCCTGCACAACCAGGAGCTTCGTACACTCTCTCTGCCATTACCTCCCCCTCAGCAAAGCCCAAGCTGAGGCCATCAATAACCTATAGTTGTGTTTGCATAGACAGCACTCCTCTGACACCAGCCGGGGTGTTGTCCCCCAGCAGTGGCTGTTTCTGTGTGGTCCTGGGGGTGACACATGTGAGTCTGCCTGGCTTTGTGGAGAGGGCAGCAGGCACAAGCAGAGGGGCCTTGGGAAGAAATGTGGCAAGTTGTCTTGGCTAAAGGTCTTGTCCTTCAGCCCAGGTTTGCTGCAAGGCACTGGCAGAGAAGGGGCATGTGTCAGGCAGGGACCTTGCATCAGCCTTCATGTGAACATCTGAAAGCTCCCTCACTGACTGGAAGCCTGAAGGTTCATTGTCACCCCCAGTGGAGACAGTAGAACAGCAGCTTCAACGCCCAAAGCCTGACTGAGATAACATTCAGTGTGCTGTGTGGCACAAGTAAATGTGCTGCCTCCAGACACTTACCTCTTTGTCTATTGCTTGATGTAGACCTCAGCCTGACTTGGTTAAGAGCCATTTAGTGACTACCTCCCTGCAATAGTGTCTTTAAAAGCATGATTGATACAAATGTGTGATGTAGGTGAGAAATACTCTGATTTATGCCTTATTTTCACTACGTGCTAATCATTGTGCCTTATGAAAGCCTCAAAATAAACCTTTTTGAATGTAGTAATTCAGTAGCAGAGGTAGACCTCATCCACTCAGGCCTCCCTCCTGCCAAACTCCACTAAAAGGTTACTGGAGTCTCAAGCAGCTGTTTCTAGTTTTTAAGACGATGGGAGATTAATAAACTAGTTTAGGTTTCCTTCACTCCCATTTGAGAAAAGTGTCAACCCAAATCTTATGCACAGGTGGAGAAAGAAGTGATTGTCACATGGATGGAGCTGAGACACAGACCTACAACACTCAACTTTGGATCCTCTGTTGAGTTCTGGTGTTATCCAGACACCCCAGTTGATGCAGGACAGATGGTCATAATAGCTTCCAGCAGTTTGAGTGGTTATTTAGGTGTTTGTAGCAAGCTTTTCATTCCTAGATAGAAGTACTTAACAGGCACATAGTGATGTTTCAAATACTAGAACAATCACTCAAATAAACTGAACACCTCATTATACCCTTACTGGGTTTATACAGCTACCATGGTTAGATAAAAAGGTCAATGAACAATGTGATCATTAACAGGAGTTCAAGTGTCACAAACACCAAATTTGTGACTGCAAATGCTTAGTGAGAAAAAGGAGAAATATTTTTTGTCCAGGTAATTGCATAAACGACAGGGCTTGGCAGGAATTATGAGTATAATGATACTTCAGTGATTACAGTGCCAAAAGGGGATTCTGAAAATCTAGATCTGTTCTGCAAGTCTCTTCTTGATTATGGGAGCTGGCTTAGGATTTCTGTGCATTGGTCCCTTACCTGTAAAATGAAGGTTTTATTTGTTAATTCCAACTCTGTTTGCTCCAAGACCATATATACTAAAGATTTGGTACTGGTTTGCTATGACCATGGCAGAGTGAATATTCCTCAGGTTTGGTCAAAACGAATTATGTAAAAAGCTGCTGCAAAGGCCAATGTTGTTGGAGAAAGGCAAGAGATACAGGGAGCAGAATTGGTAAGTGCCACTCCTTAGTTTGCTGCAAGCTCTCTGTGTGACTGTGACCAACCAAGGAGCTCTTTCAGCCCATGTTTCTGCTCTTTAAACCTCCATCTTTACCTCATGATGATGCTGGGAAGCTGTATTAGCTTGGTGTGTATAAGTTTTCTAAATCCTTCTGTCTAAATCCTTGAAGACACTGAAACAATGAATGTTACAGCCTGCATGTGATTGTAAGACCCTGCAGTGAACATTCTCATTTGCTATACAATACTTTTCACTAAAACAGGTTGAGGTTTTTTCTACACAAGAGAGACACAGCTTTTTCTGTTTGTAAGCATGGTGTGCTAGAGACCCAACACAAGCTCACACAACCAATAAACACACAGAATACTTTCGTATTATTCTTTATCTTGCCTAATTTTCAGAATAGCAAACCACAGCACAATTCTAATCTTACCAATATAATTATAGTTTGCAATTAAAAAAACCATGCTGGTTATTAGCAGGCCTGACTGGAAGTCTTCCATCTGGAGTTACAAGTTACCAGAGTAGTGATTTATTGTGTAAACAGCTCTTGCTGCTGGCTTTTAGGGAAACTTAGCTGCCTGCCACTCAGCCAAATTATTTTATCACACTTGACTGAAGTTTCCAGCTTTGAATTATTAGTTAATAACATCTGAGCAAAAGCATAATTTATTGTTTAAGTAAACTTTGAAACAGAAGAACAGTGCCTCAAATATCAGACTTAGTGCTTGCCTTAGGCAAAGCATTTTTCTTCTAGCACGGAATTGTAATAGAGCAGAGGTAAGATTTGTGACTGATCCCATCTCTTGTACAACATACCTAATGGCAGAATATTGTCTTCTGAGCTATGCTTCCCTCATTCATGTGTTTTAACACCCAGAGTCATCATGCTATAACTGAGCACAGGTCAATGGCATATATTTAGTCATGTACAAACCACAAAATTTAGAAGTGACACATCTGTGGTTTCCCTATAGGGAAATTTGATACCATCCTTCCTTTATCACTTCATCTGTTTTATCAATGGTGCTTGAGAAAACCCATTCATTTCCTCATCACAGTCACTTGTGGCTAATTTAGGGAAGGTAGTTATTCCAATGAAAGGAATAACCATATCTTGTCCTCTGTCAACAATTTCTTAGCATTACCATGGTGTAATAATGCTAACAACCAGCAGATGCCAGCACACACATGCAAGCACTAAATAACTGTCTGGTTTATGCTGAAAAGCAAGGGTGGTGCACACCTCTCATGTTCCAGTCAGGCCCAGAGTAGAAGTGCCCTTCCTCTTCAGTGATTCAGTGTCATGCAGAAATAAAAGATCTGGTCGTCAGGTCAGGTCCACATGGCACTATACTAAAGTTCATCTTGGATTTAAAGAGACCACTTACTTACTGGAGAAAAGACTGTATTGCTGGTCTAGCTGGTAACTGCCAAACTGTCTTGATTCCACATGGAGCTTTGACTGGAATTTCCAGCCTAGTAGATCTGTTTGGGGTTTTTTTTCCCTTTGCATCCTAAATTGAGGATCCTTAATATCAGATCTTCTATTTGTGACTGCACAGAACATGCCAAACTCACTCTGTCATCTCTGCAGACTAGAGTGGACCTTCCAGTCATGCCATGTTCTTGGCTGCAGGTATGCAAAAGGGTAGGCAGGAAGAATAAGAGTCCAGACACTCATGGTGCAAACACACTGCAACCCTGGCCAGGTGGGTCCTTTCTTCTGAATTTCTCTGTGCTTCTGCCAGAAGCCTCTTGCAACCCCATAAAGTAGCCACAGACTTCTGAAATCAGTTGAATGATGGAAATCGCCTCTGACAGATTTCTTCCAAAGCAGAAAACTTTGGTCCCAGAGTGTTCAAAAAATCAGCAGGCAAGTCCTCACTGCCAATGGAGACAGAGCAGGGGGAGCTACTTTGCTCCAGTTCTCCTTCCTCAGCATATCTGCAAGGTTCATAGATGGCCCCATAATCCTCCACTGTGCTTTGGTAATACAGTTTCTAAAGCAGGGAAGAAACAATGCAAATCATCATGGAAGGTCCTACTGCCCTTTAGGAAATTAAAGGAATTTATGGTATGCAAATCAGGCAGGTAAGCCAGGAGGTTACAGGGAAGAGGCTTTCTCTGGTAAGGAAGAGTTTTACCAAAACTCTCAGCTGCATAAGCACTAGAGCCTGAACTTCCCCAGGAGTACAAGTGAAGCAGAAAAGAGCATTTGATCTGTCCTGGCCCAGAGAGCTACCAAGCAAACAGGACTGGCTGGAGGGATGCAGACCAGCCCGAGGAGGCAGCCAGGACAGGCCTGTGAAGTGGCCAGACAGGACCTGGCAAAAGGAACTGGGATTTCCCGGGTAGCACAGAAGTGGAAGAGCAGGCGACTGAACCTAACCCTGTGCAGCAATAGAAAGCATTTTAATCCCACTTCTCCATCTTGAAGAGTTTGTTAGAGGTGACAGACCCCAGCCTTGCAACAACTGCTGGGGGAGCAGCCAGAGGCAGCAAGAAGCCCAGGAGGAAAGGCTTTCCAAACAAGGAAGAGCCCTGAACATTCCCCATCAAATACATCCCTTGCTTTTGACTGTAATGCTTCTTAGAGATGTGCTGAGAGAGCAGCTGAAGCCACAGCAGCTTCCCAGTTTTGCAAACCTTTTTCCCTGTTCTTACAACCAACTTGACAAAGGAGGGATTCAACATCCATTTCTTACCTGACCCAGGACTTTGTCCACTGTTTGTATGATGCGATCAAAGTTTCTTACTTGGAATGTCTTGTCTCTATGGTACAGGCCATCCTGAAAGACAGACGTAGTATCTCAGCTTTAACCAGCATAAAGTCACTTAGTGATGTTTCTTTCAGATACAAATAAATCCATTTATCTTGTCTCTGTTACAACTGTTTTTCTTGGATGTTTTCTCCAGTTACATTTCAGCTTTTTCTGTTCAGGGACTGTTTCTCTTATGAGTACATACTCCATGTGCACATGAAGTCACCAACTGTAGCCATTCTTCACAATCCCCAATAATTAAATATATTCCTTTCTCTAAATTTATTGGATTCTTTGCCATTGATAGCACCAAACGTGACCTCAGAACTTTATAATGTCTAGGTAATCCTAGCTCCTAACTGTGGTGTTAAGGATTGTGGAATTGGATTCTCACATGCATAAAAATGACTATTTTACATTTTTTTTGCCTGCTGTAAAATGGAGATTGTTCTCAGAGTCTCTTGGTGATCACTATGTACTTATGAACAGAACATATGACAGTCACCTACTGATGTAGACCAGAATTTTCTTCAGGCATTCTTTATGATAAAAATAGACATCCATTAGAGAATAGAGTATAAAAATCTACAGAACAAACTCAAAAGCCTTCAAACCCCAGAAGTACATCTTATAGTCATAAAAATACTCATAAATCCTGTCCACACTTTTACATTATGTTAGGTAGAAGATGTTGGCCAGCATGTTTTTGATAAGATATCTGAAGAATGATGGTTTCATTTCACTTATGCCAAGAACTGAATGAGATCTTGTGCATATCAATTCAGCTACTGGGACAAGAACTTTGGAAGAAATTACACTTCTAAATATTTAGAATAATAACTAATGAAAAGGAGTGCCAGTCTCAAACTGAAAGCTGTTAGAAAAAAAAATAAATTGCCAACAGTATTTTAAATACCAGTGGAATCTCCAACAAATGAGACTTATTTTCTAATTGAAATATGTCGCATTTTTCCCCCTGTTATTAATAGCAAACCTCATTCAGTGACTACCAATTTCTGTGGTACAAAAAAAAGTGCATTTCCATGAGAAAAAGAAGCAGGTGGTTACCTCAGCAGTCACTCCTTTTGCAGCCTCCATAGCCACAGGAGGCAGAGCAGCGTGGTCAGTAATATCCAGCTCAGCCTGCACACAGGGAGAGGGATGGTGTTAATAAGAAACTAAACCAGGCTGTGAAGGATCTCACTTGCAGACTATTCCCTTTTTCACTTTCCTGCCTTGTTGAAAACTCTGTGCAGTTTGAGAAGAGGTGACGTGCCTCTTCAACTGTTGGGTTCATTGGTAGGATGAGGCACCTGGGAAGGTCCTGCTGATACTGAGAGGTGTCAGGAGTGATAATAGTCTGTCACCAGAGCAGCATTACCCTGCCCATGCAGAACACTGCTCCCCAGATATGCTTAGTGGCAAAAAAACCTTTATTATGCTCAATAGCAAAACAGGAGGAAACCTAATAAAAGAGCTGACTAGTAGTACCAGATTCAGCCACCCAACACTTTGGGGGTAATGTGAATATACACTTTTGCACTTACTTGAGATAAAGACATTCTGCTCTCTTCATTATAGTTGACTAAAGTCTGTTCACCTTCTTGAGGTGGGATAATGGCCTTGATTTTAGATCTCTGTCTGCAAAACTGGCAAATCAGAATACCGGAAACTGCTCAAACAAGAAAGGGAATGGTTAAATGGGCATTGTGAATCTATCTGCATGGCTCAGCACTGTGGGTTGGTGGGATGCCCAGCCCAGCTCCAAATGAGCTGCCAGATACTTGCACATGTAAGTTAGGATGTAACTTACCCAGTAGTAATAAAACCCCCATCAATATTATTGCTATGGCACCTCCTCCAAGTCCCACTGCTGCTTGTGGAAGTGGTGAATCTTTACATGTGTGTCCATCCGGGCAAAAGCAGAGCCTCACATGCTGGCTCTGCCTTGCAGAGAATCCTTGCCTGTCCTGAATAAAGACAGGCACCAAGTAGCTGCCTTGTGGGAGGCTTCTTGACATTAAAAGTTCAACTGACTCCCCTAAAAAGAAGACAAGCAAATTATTTCAAGACTCATGGAAAGAAGTCTGATATTCCACAGCCCCTTCTGTTGATAATCAAAGGGAAAATCATTTGCACCTCAATTTCAAATAGTTTTTCCAGCCTTAATGCACCATAGTAAAGAGGACAAAATGACATCCTACTTTATCACCTCACTGAGCCTTCTGGGCAAAAAGATCTGTCTCAGTCTTACTGCATTCTGGAGCAGTTGCACTGATAACCTCTAGAATTCATTAGGTGGTTAATCAAGTGAAGAAGTGGTTCCTCAGCTGTCTTATCCCCCCTTTCTGCAGTTTGAGCACATTGCTTCTGCTCCTGTCCTCAGCAGAGATGAAGAACAATGTAACTTTTTTTCAAGTTCCAGTGACTTTATATTTTGAAAGCTGTTCTTCCAAGTCCTTTCAGTCTCATTGAGACTAATCAGCTACAAACCATAAAGGTAAGAGACAGTGAAATAACTAGAGGGCACATAACTGGCAATAAGCTTCTCATGAAGGACACAAAAGAAGAACTCACCAAAGTTCCTTCCTAATTTCCAGTTGTGCTTCACATCTTCAGAGTCCTCAGCCAGCTCAAACGTAAATGGCCCAGACTGTGAATGGACCAGAGCAGACTTGGCTTTTATCAGGAGAGGTGTCCCTTCCTTTTCGTGACACGCATACAGAGAAGGAGCCTCTAATGTTGGCAGGAGATCACTAATGTCAGAGAAGTAAAGCAGGATGGTGCCAGTAGCAGTCTGTGGTGGGATATCTAGATAGGAGCAAAAGAAACACAAAACCACTCACAACTGGGTATCAACAAAAGCCAGTCCATTGGCAGGATCTCTCTCTGCTTCATCCTATTGGCCACGCATAACACAAATTTTAAACCTCAGGGTGTTCTGCGTTACCATTCCCCGCTCCTTAGTCTTGCTATCATTTTATATCTAACATGCACCTCAGCTCAAACTGTCCAAATACTGCTTGAATATTTTCAGTCTGGCCACTTACCACGCTCAGTTGCATGAACAATAATGGTGTACAGGCTGTTGTTCACATAAGGGGATTCTTGATCAAATTCTTTTGCCACAGTGAGAACTCCAGAATTCTCATCCACACTCAGCCAACCCTCTGGGTCATGGGCTAGTTCATATCTTTAAAAGAAAGGAAAAAGTTACAAGTTACAATCTTAAATGTATTTTGCAGAATAGAGAATTTCTACTGCATCTTTCTTTGTCCTTCTGAGCTCTGTAGGTATTTTTGCTTTGTAGCAATGCTTACTTCTCTTAACTCTATGACAAGCTGTATCTTTCAACACAGGAAATTCCCCACAGAATTCCCCATTCCTTGTACAGGCCCATCAAAACTGTTCCTAGAAGCTAAGAAAGTACCTAATTTCCACATCAGATTACCATCCTTACAGCCAAGCATACCTTAGTCCTTTCTATGGCATCAAAATGTTCTTGCCAAAGCAAAATAAATATAATAACTCAGTTTTAGGCAAAACTATTTTGAAGACAACAGAAACATTGAGCAACCAAGGACTGACTGCACCTCTAGACTGTATCTTACAGAACCAGCTACCCAGATCTGCAGTAACATCAATAGTAAACGTGCATCTCTAATGTATATGTTCATATAACCATAAATATATGTGTGTATATATTCATATATGTACATATACCAAATTAAACTTGAAAACCTCTTTATATTCCTAAGCTATTTCTTATTCTGAGAATTAGAAGCATCTCCACTTACTTTATCTCATTTGGCACATCATCTGGGTATGTGGCAGGATACCTTCTAAATACTCTCCCAGGTTTCATTGAATCTTCTTTCTGGACAATGAGTATGGGAGGATGAAACCTAGGAGCACGTTGTGGCTGTAAGACCTTGATGTTCACAGTTGTACTAGTGGATTCCTGGTCTGAGATCATCACAATGCCATTTTTACACACAAAGAAGGGTTCTTCATTTGACACAGAAATGACAAGTCTCATCTCAGAATCATCTTCATAGTTGAGAGGCTGAAAATCCCAGACAAAAGTCTGATTAGCAGTAATGTCCTTTGGTTTGCCAGTCACCTCTATCACCCTGGAACTCAGAGGTGAGCTGAGCTATTAGCTAAGATGCTAAACTATCAGTCTTGTAATCAGACTGGCCATGCTACTGGTCAACTGCTACTGCTCCTTACCTTGATAATACTCAAGATGCCTTCATTTGTGGCTGGATTTGTCTCAATGCTGAACTGTTCCTTCTCATTGCCTTCTGTTAGTCTGTATCTTGCTCTCCAAGCTGGAGTGTTGGGAGAGTCTTTATCTTCCACTTGGAGCCGTAATACGGCTGGATGTTCTTGACCTGCTGGAATTTGTAGCTGGTACTGGGAGGGGAAAGGAAAGAAATAAGGGCTATTTCTATTCTCCAAGAGGAAGAAGCTTGTTAGCCAGTTCTGAGCCAGAGTTCCACCACCAGACCATGTGGAGCTACTTTCTGCACACACTGTCACTGTCTGTGTCTGTCGTTGTGTCCCCAGTCAGTGACAGAGAACCCCTATGGGAGTTGCAGAATTAACTTTCCTCCAACACTTCCCACTGACTTTATAAAGAACTTTTATTAAACCTGATCTTCATCTAAACACAGGAGACTATTTGTCACTCCTAACATTGACTATAGCAATAGGCCCATAAATGCCACTAGGGTTTCTCATCCAGGATCATCTTCTGCTGTGTAGAAGAGCATATAGGCTTGGGCCAGAACTAGTCTGCACATGTTATATAACTGACATTGTAAAAAACAAGTATGTGTAAGATTTTAAGTAATTTCTTAAAAATGGCTTCAGTTTTTGCTGGTGCAATGTAGCCACCAGCTTGCCTAACTAGCACTTCAAGGACAGGCTAAGAAATGCCAATTAAATCATCTAAGGCAGAAACATGTCTTAAAAGATGAGATGGCAATAAAATGTAATTTGTTTGTATTCATTTTCTTTGTATAAGCTGGTCCTTAAGCTAACAGTGAGACAAAAACCTTCTAGTGCTGCACACAGAAAACTAACAAAGTTTATCACTGTCCATAGTCAAGCATTCTCCTACTGCCCACATTTTCAAGAGATATTTCTCTAACATATATCACTTGTTTTCACATGTTTTGGCCTGATTCTGCAAGTGTGTGAGGGTTCCCATCTCCACTGCTGAGTGCATTTAGCAGTTTGAAGGACTGAACTGTGTCTAGAAAGGCTCAGTAAAGTGATAATGTTTTCCCTTACATTATCAGTAGTAAATACAGGGAGGTGGTTGTTGGCATCTTCAACAGCTACATTCACTGTTGCAGTAGATGAGAGCTGGGGACTTCCATGGTCAGTGGCTTTAATCAGAAGTTTGAAAGAGCTGGCAGTCTGAAAAAAAAAAAATAAAGGAAGGAATTTTCAAACTTAGTTCTGAAGCAGTTCCTGCATTTTGCTAGTTACAGCTACAAGGGTGGGTGTGAGACTCTCCCCCTTATGATTAACACATAATGAACATGTATCATGCATTAAATGATAAGAAGCTGAGATATGTACATCACCTTATAATTCAGGCATCCTAACAGAAGCATTAATCCTGTGGTAGGATCAATATTAAATGTGAATCCATCTGCAAGGGGCATTTGCATACTTAGAGAATAGGACACCTGAGAATTCGCAGTGCCATCTTCATCTTTGTCCAAGGCAATAACTTGGAAAACTGGCTCATCTAGGGTGAAGAATTGAGGTAGAAGTGTTTAGTCTTGACATGGGTGTTTGTCAGGCCTGTCTGCTGGCTCTTGGACACACAAGTCCTAAGAAAACCTCTCCTGTGGCTATGGTTATCCCTGCAAGGACTCTGGCCACCAACGCACTTGGATGGAAAATCTGCTTTAAGTACTTGTTAGACAATAGAGGGAGTTACCACACTCCTGACTTGACTTATCAAAAACATTCACTAGTTAGTTATGCCAGCTCTCAGCTACCTCCTGGGGAATTGGCACCATGCCCGTGTCTACACACCCAGATTAAGTCTTTATATTTCTGAAAGTGTTTGACCATCTTCCATAAAGCAGTGGCATGTGCAGCTCCCAGCTCCACAGTGCAGATCAGCCTGCTAAAGGCTTGGCTTGGAGTTGAGAAGAAATATCTTAGGAGTTTTACCAGAATGTCTCCAAGATTATGCTAATGTACATTGAGGTTAATCAGACAAGAAGTCACGAGGTAGGAAAGAGTCCTTCACAGGAAATAGGCCCTAAATTCATGACTGTTTAAGTAACACTGATGGAGAAGGACAGGTTTAGTAAGAGAGGAAAGAGAAACAGGATTAAAAGAGAGCAGTCACACACAAGGCAGCAGTATCCCTTCTTTGGATGGCACTTACCTTTGCTGTGGCTCTCTCGTATTGTGATGCTGTATTCCTCCTTGGAAAACTCTGGGGCATTGTCATTGATATCTTTAACCTTTATCTTGAAAAATAAAGGGTGGTCCAGTGGTTCACCAGTTGTTCTGTACACGATATCGAAACGTATCTAAAGGAGTAGCAACAGAGGTATCAGAATGGAATGAAGGGCAGCATTTAGACATCAGAGTTGAACAAATAAACTTTCAGTTTTGAAGCTGCTTCAGTCGTATTTGGCTAGTATTTGGCTTTGAGTTGCATCACTAAGTCATTATTTCACCTTTCAAAGGTAGTAGAGTCATCATGATCATCCCATGCATTCAGCAATGCTTTAAAAAAAATCAGTACCTGGAGCTGGATCTGGGTTATTTGAAATGGCTGCCCAGTACAAAATACATAAATACCCTTGGGGCCAGACAAAAGAATGTTTTCATATGGGCTTCCTCATTCTGAAGTATTTATTTAAGTAGTACATTCATTTTTCTCTAGCTGCATTTCTATAATGTTTTGGTTCCATATCCATGAACGTGCAGGCAATTCTGAATTCTCCTCTGCTACCTTATTTCTGCTTTAAAACCAAGTCCAGAGTGTCTGCCCTGGAACAGCCATATGTCCAGTGAGGGGGAATAGAAAGTCCTCCAAAATGTATCAGAAAACCACACGAAATGATAACCTTCAATTGGGTACTGTTAATCCACGGAGACAAACAGAAATCACCACAGAATAAACATAAAGAGACCACAACTGGAGATTTTTGCAAGAGGAAAACAAACCCACACTCACATATTTCTTTCATACACTTGTTATCACATTTCTTTCCTTACACTTACTGCTTATAATCACTCTTCTGCTTTTTAAGGAGAAACATATGCTTAGTCTTATGTAAAGTAACAGTAATATGGCTTTGCAGCTCCTCCAGGAACGTCTGGTTTTTGTAATGCATGACTGTTTGCTTCCTTTCTCTTGATTAGGAGTTTTGGGGTTTACAACTTGGTGTTCTGGCCACTACAGCTGTAATGTACTTGGAATTTCAGGACAACCTTTTTATTTTCTAGATTATGATCAAGGGTCATACCAAACAAGAAGATCAAAAAGAAGTGTGCAAGTATTTGTGGAAGTCCAAACATGGCACAAAGATTTATAATTGATAGTTGTATGGAAGTTCCCTATGGGTCCCTGCTGAGACAATCATCTTAGCATCTTAGTTCAAAATAAGAAAAGGAGGTCATAAAAATACACACTTAAAATTCTTATAGTTGTGTCTCATTCTTGTGAAGCACTTAGCCATGAGAAAGCAATTAATATTTGTGAATGGGTTTAAGTACTTTTAAGTGTGTTACCTGAAAAGCTGGGGTCTTTTCTCTGTCAATGGCACGATGTACATACACGTGTCCATTTGTGTCATCTTCTATAGAAAACAACCCAATCTCTGGAGATTCATCCACCCCGGGTCCACTGATCAAATATTTTACTGATGTATTAAATGATTTGTTGTTGAAGAGCTTTTGAGAAGAGAAGTAGCACAATGCAGTGTGAGTAGGGAAGATGGAGCATGAATTAAAAGACTAGACCAATTCTCTCCCTGCCCACCTTCTCTTTGCAGATGGGCCTTGCTGGCAGGCTTGCTCTCAGCCAACCCAGCAGCGTCCTGGGTTGTAGCATCACTACTCTCTGCACTATGTGCAGATGCACAGCTCTGTGCAAGGACTCCTGTATCTCTCCCACCCTAAAGTCTTCTTTCCCCTGAGCGTGCCTGCAGCTTCCCATAGAAAGGAGCAGGATACCCCCGGCCACACAATTCTGCCCAACTCTGGGTAAATGAGACAACCTTGATGCACCATTCTTGCCCTTTCCTGCCTTTGGCATTTTATTCTATAATCTGTGGTGATGAATACCACAAGAAGAAGAAGAGCTTTTACTGAAGTGTTGTTTATACCTGTCCAGCGTATTTTGGGAATGGTCCTTTGTCCTCCTCTTGAACATCAATGGTGGTGATAACCCAGGTCCTTTTTCTACGCTGTAGAGGACGTAGACTGTCTAACTGGTAAGAATCTATCCACTATTGGATAAAGAAGTGTATTTATTGTCACAGTTTACCTATTAACAGTTGTGTATCTGTTATTCTATAATACTGACTACAAACCTGAATACTCTTCTTTTGGGTGGCTTGTCTTAAATTGAAATTTTCCGTTTCATGAGATAAACTGTTGGCAGCAATAACCTTATGAAAGGGAAAAAAAAAAAAAGGTGATTGTGAGAAGTGTGATTAACTAGAAACCATTGATGTGTTGTCTAGGAGGAACTTGGCTTCACAGAAACATATTGATCAAGTTTTGACAGCATTCTATTAGATTGTGTCTAACCCTGGAGGCTCCACAAGTATCATCCATCTCACTCCAATGAGTTGGCATGAGAGCTGGGATACTCATTTCTCTGGTCAGGTGATGCCAGTGCCAGAAACATGCAAACACTGCCTTGAACAGTCCAGGGTATCTCTACAGCTTTTCCCAAACCAAGTATCTCCAGTTTTTAAAACTTTCACCTTTATCTCTCTGTGTCTAGTGCTCCTTTTAGAAGTTGTCTGGTGTTGACAGGACATAAACCTAAGTTTATATCCTGAAAAAAGTTAATTCCAGGGAGTATTTCAGGTTCTCAGAGGCTCTGTCAGTGACCCTAAGTGTCCCAAACAGCTGATTTACCAGAAGATGAGCACCGACCAAAGTCTCTAGTCCAGATGAGTAAAATGAACTGTTGAGAATGGTGACTGCACCCTAATTGGCAGGATCTGCCCTTTTATAGGCACAAGCTTCCTGCACCAGCTTCAAACACTGCTTTTTACTTCAAATCTTTCACCACAAAGGAGCAGGACAATACTCAGAGTACACCATTGCCATTAGCTCACAGGTACCATGCAAGCCCCCCTCATTCTGCTGCTTTCATTGGAAAACTTGGGGGTTTATGACCCAATCAATCAAACGTTTCCAGTGGCATTTACAAGACAACACAGGGCTCTTCCTGCCTAGACTTGGGCGAAAGTCAGGCCTTTACCCAGAGACCTTTTCCTGGAGAAACAAAATACTTTTGAAAAGGCCATGGTTATAAACCTGCTAAGCAACGTGGGCTCACCAGTAACACCTTGGAGCTGCTCTGTAAAGCTGTTGTATAACTGGGGAAAACCTCTGTGCTCGACAAACAGCAAGCAAGGCTCCAACTTGGCACTTGCTTGTAGTATTTATTAGCTTTGTTCCGGCTGAGCTCTGCTGGGTCCCCCTGAACAAGCTGTTTTCCCCCTTTGTATATGTGTAGCCACTTTTAGTTATACTGGAAATTTAATTGTGTATTTTAGGGCTTCCACACTCCTCCACGGGCACCAGTTGCACAGCAGTGGCTCAGGCTATCGCTGTATCTGTCGCAGCCGTGGGCACACCAGAAAGCACCAACCCACTCCAGAACCACAAGCCCCACAGAAACACTCGTGGAAATGCCACTGAATTGCTGTGGGCGATCATTAACCCAACAAAGTCAACACCAGGCACCAGCGTGAACACCCTGGTATTGCTAGTAGGAGGAGCAGAGGGTCCCCGCTCCTGGAAACCTCCCGGGACCTGGGGACAGAGGAGCCACCTTTTTTTTCTGGGAAGGGACAAACGGTGCCCCCGGCCCAGCGGGAAAGGAGCGCAGCGGCCGAGCCCCCGGCCCCGCACCTACCTGCAGGAGAAGGAGCACGGCCGGGAGCTCCATGGGACGCGGGCGGCGGGAGCAGGATGCGCGACCACGGCAGGAGGGACGGGGCGGCGGGAGGAGGGACGGGGCGGCAGGAGGAGGGACGGGGCGCATCCCGGGGCCGGCCCCCGTCGGGAGCTCAGGGCAGCGGCTGCATCCCCGCCTTCGGCTGGGACCGAGTTCCTCGGAAGTGTGTACAAGGGGTTATCACAGTCCAAGAATCTTTCGCTCCGTGGTTACCTGTGGTTTCACCGGCATCTGAGCTGCCTCAGAGGACAAGGGGCAGCTCCTCGTCAGAATTAAATAAAAACCCGAACTGTTATGTCCAACTGAAACGGCTGAAAGCAAAGCTCAGTCCTCCTGTGGTGGGTTTTTCAGTTAGTTTGCAACTGCCACTTCCAGTATTGCATAAAACAAATGTGCCATTACTGTAGGTTTATAACCTTTATACAGCTGGAATAAAACTGGCAGGCGGCTGCCATTGGTCGTTACTCGAAAATGTTGTTTCCTAAGAAGTTCAGAGTTGTTTGCGAATGTGACTTTGTAATTAATGGCAGCTGGTTTTATCAGCCTTGCCCAAGAGTACTCATTTATATTACTTCAGACTTTGAACCAAGAACAAGTTCTGGAGAAGCCTGGAATCTGATACAAACAATACTAGAATGTCCTGTTCAGCCCAAAAGCCAACAAACAAGTATGAGCTCGTGTATTTGAAGCTGACCTTTCACACCCAGCTTGTGAAAAACGTGTCTTAAATAAAATTACATGAAGAAGCAGGAGATGAAAAATGAAGTCTTGTGAAACCATGTGAAAAGAAGACTGAGTGGCAGAGAGTATGGGGAAGGGCTTGGTTTCTATAAAAACCATTTTTACAGCATCTTCCGTTTTCCTGCATTGCTTTTACTGGGCACAAGGAGGCTCTTTCTTGTTTAGAACTGGAAAATAAGTAATAGAGAGTTCTGGAAGTTGTGAAAGGAAAACATAGGGAAGAACTGATCTTTTCAGGGGACAAGAAAAACAATAGCTTATGTCAAACAGGCCACAATGTTTTATCTAACAGTGAGTGTGGGGAGGAATGAAGCAGATGATTCACCATTAACAGGACAAATTAACAGTAACAGGCTTAAATAGCAGCATGGGATAGTGTGCTTTAGACATCAGGAAAACCTCGAACAGCAATAATTGTTCTGATTGTAAAATTCTTGTGTGACATCTCACAGAGGAGTTTTATAACACTTAATATAAAGATTTAAAAAATAGCAAGGCAGAGGGATTTTTAACAAATAAGAAATGCTAATTTTTCCCCCTTCAATCTCTTTCGCACACAAATTGTGTGTGAAATTAAGTTAAATATACTTATCCATGTACACTAGCAACATGAGAATGTGGTTCTCCACAAGCACCTACCCCCATGTCTTTGCTGTTCCTTGGATCATGTTCTAAGTGTCCTGGAGATTAGAACAGAAAATGTGAAACTCATTGATTAGTGCATTTTTTTAACAAAAAAGGGTATGAATATGATGAAATTAAGTTTTTCCTGTTATTTTCACTTATTGTGATGCCTTAACACAGCCATTGCAGAAGGGACTGCTGTGTGGAGTAGAAATAATCCCCCAGCTTTAACTACTTAGTGTGGCCACCAGCAATAGAGCTGAGATTCGCTGAGCTACAAGCTCCATCCTACAACGCAGGGAAGAAATTCCCTAGAGAAAAATTCAGAGGTGCCATCTTGTGGATGATGAAAAAAATACAACCAAGTAACAAATAGGCAGTATCTCACTTTTAATATAGTAAATATACGGTAACTTTGAATTACAAGATCACTTTCCAATGAAATTACTAGCAAAAATATCCACAAAAGGGTCAAATAAATAAGAACACATGATTATCAACATCAAAAGCTGGGCTGCGAATTCTCAGTCTTTCCAGATAGAGTGGTCTCTATTTTTCAGAAAACCCACTAATGCAAATGGGAGCAACAAAGGCTCAACACCTTTAAAATAAGGCAAAAAATAGTACATTATAGGCAATTTCATAATGTAGAAATTTCAACTATAATATCAGCTCCAAAAAAGTTATCACATACTGACTGAAAAACATCTGTCAAATACGCTCAAAATTCTAACAGGGTCCTTTAAATAGCAAACACAAGATAAATAAATGAAACACAGAAAGGACAGAAGCAATCATGGGATTATGACACAGTGAAGCAGCCTGGAGTCAGACAAGACAGTTTAGTCCCTGGCAATAAGGCTGACCCTGTGTCACCCCCCCTGCCACCCCTGGGAGCACACGGGCAGGGCTGGGAGCTACGGTCACAGCATCCTGGGAGAGGGGCACCAGTGGGAGGTGAGAGCTCCCTACTTCTGGCAACCCATTTGCTCCAAACTCAACTTTTTCTGAACAAATACTGCTGAGTCTTTTTTTGTCTCTTGAGAAGCACTGTTACCCCACAGCCCTGAACATGATCTCTTTTAGAAAGAAAAATACATTCGTTTATCAGCCTTAACAAGTGGCCACCCCATGATTTAGGATCATGACCCAGCAGTAGGGATTGATTTGAGTCATCCTTGCCAAAGCTCTTCCAGTTAAGGAAGATGTGAAGCCCCTCTTCCCAGGATGGTCCACACTGCTCACACAATGACAACCCCTCTTTGGACATAATTCTGAGCTCCTGCAGAAGCCCAGTACCCGTCCTGCGAACAGAATGAGCACCTGGAGGCTTCCTGCAGAAACTTTGGCACTGCTGTGTATAACTGAAAGCTACCACAAGGTGTGGGGGGTGTAGACTTTAACTGCCCACAGTATTTCACTGCAGAGATACAAGTAATGGAGAAAAAATAAACACATCAAAAGAAAAACAATACTGTTTCAAAATTCTGCATGTTATGCATTAAAAATACAGTATAGCATTTCTAAGGAACACAGTTCACATGTGTTGGAGTAAAATTCTGCTGCTTCTTCACATCTTTGTAACAGGGTAATTTCATTGAAAACAACAGGGTTGTTCAAAGTTTATACTGAAGTACAATCTGGCTCTTTATTTAAAATGCAACCTGAGCATACCTGTTCTGTAGGTAGTACTGCAGAACATTAAACCTTTAAAAAAAATAAATCACTCTGTTTAAATATCTCACATCACAGTAAACTTGTTCTTCAAGAAGCATCATCAATGCTAGGCTCAGATACACATACAATCATATTGCTAAACACAGTGAAAAATAAATATAAATAGCTACACAAACACTGTGCTGTGGAAGTAGTTTAATTCCAAACGGAATGTATTTGATGGAATAAACTTTTCTGCTATATTCAGAAGTGCTTCTAAAGAAAATACTCATCAATACAAAATGAAGGAAACATAAATCATAGCCCTCTTCATAAAAGGAGCTTCTTTTATCCCTAGGCCCAGAACACAGCCAAGTTAAAATGGAAGCAAAAGTGCTGCAGGATAAAATCCAGTCCTCACAGGTCTGCTCACATGAAGAGCTGTCTGCTGAGGCATTGATAAATCTGTAATTTCTATTTCTGTGTGTGAGCAAAGAAGATTGTGTAAGAAGCATCAAATCAATGAACAAAAATTAGACTTGTGTGATTGTCTTTGAGACAAACTTACTTGGCCAGGGCTTAATGATGAACAAGTACTCAGACTTATTTCAAGTGGCATCACCATCTCTATCTACTTAACTTTTTAGTCTCCAACAACAGTGATGTCCATCAGATCACAAGCACTACACTAAACAAAACTTTTCTAGGTCTGTGAGAAAAAATTTTTCTCAGTGCCACTCACCTTTGGTCTGGTCAAAGCTGATCAAAATGCTATTTACTTATTCTTTAACAAGTGATGATGCAAAATGTGCCTGTATCTACGTGCCCTTCTTATAATCTAGGAAAGCCTCAGTATAGAGTAACATTTCAGAGGAAAATTGAGCATATGCTATAATAACATGCTAAATTAATTATTGCAGCTATCAAAATTTGTTTTAAAAACCTGCTATTCTGATTATTGACTTAATCCTGCTCTTGCTTTTGGTGCTTGCAGTGTACTAAACCATGCACTAAAGTAGTGCTTGTTGGCAAGAGCAGTCCTACTTTCACTACCATTAATGTCAATCAGGAAAACTTGACTAATGAAGGCTTGCAGAATTTGGCTAGAGCTTGAAACTCTAGCACTGGATGCAAGAACCTTTCATCTAAAAATAGCTGAAATTCATGATGAGTCTGGAACCAAAAAAAAGGATACAATAGCAACAATAGAAGGTGCTGGTCCTCTGCAGTTGCTGGTGTTCAATGCCACCCTCTTAACCTCCTCCACACCTCTGACACAGCCAATTTATTTGATCTTTGAGCATGTCAGATTAAGTTTTGCTTTAACAGCATAGAGCTGAATGTACATGCAACTACAATTCATTGTAACTGGAACTTCACAAATGCTGAATATGGAAATATAATACTGTGTGTTACATTTGTTTCCTTTATCAATTTAAAATTTCACATTTGGTCTCCAGTAGGCTAGGAAAAAAACCACTAAAAATATTTCTTAGACTATTCCTGAGCAATGTTTTTATGTACTGTAAAATACTCTAGTTTATTACTATGATTATTAATATTCTCACATTTTAAACTACATAGAAATCCATGCTTTGAAATCTTACAAAGCTGAAGATCTGGTAGGCACAATGAAAGAACAGAAACAGCAAAGCATCTTAAAACCAAGATGAGTTCAACAAGAGAAGTGCAATTTAACTATATACATAATGTACTCTTTAGTATTTGCTACTTTATCATTTTCTATCACAATGTGAAGGATCCACTTGTAAAATCTGGTCCATCAGACCTCAGCTCACTTCCCAAGAACAGTTCACTGTGACTAGTGGCTGAGGATGAAGTTAATGCTGCTCAGTATTTCATTCTAAAATGAAAGTACAGAACATCCTCTAGAATTTCATCTTTAACAAGATCATGTCCCTAGTTGCTGTGATTGATTTGAAATTGTAACAGGTTCACTGAACCACCCTTCATATTCCCTTGTACCTCACAGACACAAGAGAAAACAGAGGGTCAATCCTGGTTGTACAATCTCTTTCTGTAGGGTATTTCCCTACGTCACTGCTAAACCTGGAAACAAGAAGTCAAGGGGTAAATAACAATCATCATGGGTGACTGAAAATAGGTATGTTTTGTATCAAAATATATCTTTACTTGAACTTACAATAGCCTTTAGATTCATCCCTTAAGAGTCTATTTTTATGTTTCAAGAGGCTACCAGTTCTGCAACAGTCTCTAGTAATACTCTCATTTTGCAGTAGTCATATATATGCATGTGCAATTTGAAATTTGGTCATTTCCTCCAAATGACAAAAAGCATCAAGGCTTATAAAATGAACTCCAAGGAAAGCTGTCTGTAAACACAGTGAAGATTTCTGGGTATAAAAATACACATTCTATTTTCTTGATCTGTCACAACTGAAGCTGTCTGCTCCCTAAAATTATTTTGTCCTAAAAAGAATTCTTTCTGCATTAAAATATTTCAAAACATTATCACCATTCTTCTTATAAAAAATAATATCTAATTCATCCAAAAAATCCAATTTATCATCTTCTGTGAAGAACTAGAGTTTGACTTTGCATAGATAAGCATGCTCCATTATTTTATAAACACATTTGAGCCCCCCATGAAACCTCTCTCACAAAATAGCACATCTGCTCAAGAAAAAGAGCATGGATCCTGTTCTCTCCAATACACCAAGGTAAGCAAAAGAACACCACAGACTTCAATGGACTCAACTGGTGCTAACAGGAGAACATGTTATAGTCATTTACCTCTCCAAACTCTCATACTTTGCTATTGTTAGTGAGCAATTCTAAATATTTTTGAGGAAAGCCCAATGGAAGACACTTGCCTTCAGGGAAAAGATTCCTGCTGGCCTTGCTGGCTTAAGATCAAATGTATTGAAATGAACAGTGCTGACTTAGAACCCTGCATCAAGGACATATTTTCTCAGGTTCCTCCTATGAAGAAAACATGACCCTTCTGCATTGGCCAAATGCTTTCTAGCAGTCAAGAAGCATCAACATTTACTAGTGAATTTTTTGTCATTTAAATTGGCGTGATGTTTGCTTTGTGCCATTTGTTTTTATTTTCCTGTCCCCTGTTGGTTTTACAGAGGGACCATAATTGCTGGCATTGCCATTTTTCTTTGGATTTGTACACGTGTATGTTTTCAAGCCTTTGATGGGAGCAGCTGCCCCAGGAAATACTGGGGTCTGCTTAGGGGGTCTGATATTACCAACACTTTGAATTTTAGAACCATTCTCAGATGGCTGCACATTGAGAAGCTGTTGCTTTGCAGTTGGGTTTTTTTTCAGTTCACTCCTTCTTTCACCAGATAGTCTCTGAGATGTTGTATATCCCATCCTCTCAGAAAGTTTCAAGTGACCTGGATGAGAATATAACTGGCGACTTCCTTCAGAGGATGAATCTCCCCTGTGCCCTGAATAGCCTCTAGGCAGCTTTGTAACACTTTCCTGGGGAACCCCTTGCTTGTTAGATAACGGGCTGAGCAGTGCTTTGCCTTTGCCAGGGCTTTTTAGGGCACGTGTGGAGCCGGGAGCAGTCTGTGGCCTGGCTTTGGCTGCCTTCCCCTTCTCGTTCTGCACAGTCTGCATCTGCAGCCATTCCAGCTCCAGAAGGCGATCAATGTATTTCTCAAGAAATCCTGTTGGCTTTGGTCGAAATTCAGCTTTACCCTCTACATTCACAAAGATGGACAGTTGCTTCAAGTCCCATGAGTTGAACGGGGGCGGGAGGAAGTCTGGGTAGTAATATTCTGATTCTTTAAAACCCGTATCAGGGACATGTTCCAAACAAACTGGATCAATTTCTTCAGCTCTGAGAATGAGCTCTGGTGGTGTGCAGGGAGATGGTGGAATGGGAATCCTTTCTGAATCAGAGAGGTCACTGGCACTGTCATCTTCAGCATCTTCTTTAATGATCTGTACTGATTCAAAATCAAGAAACATTTCATCTACAGATGCTTCTTGCCATTTAGAAGAGCAGGGACCAGCTTCAGCAACATATTCCTCGTGATTCCTTTCCAACTGTTCTGTTCTACTGCAATAAAAATGTTGCACTGGGACATCTTTAACCCTACAGAAGGTACCTTGCATGCTGCCCCTCGTGCTGGGAGGGATCCTGTGCAGAAAAGATTCATTTTGTCTTCTTTCTGGGAGACTCCTCTTTGGTCCTTGTACACTGTGCAGTGACGTGCAAACACCCGTGATCCTAAATAAAAAGAAAGATCATGTCCTGTTAGAATGATTAATGTCTTTAGAATATCAGTTTTGCTACCCCCTTCAAGGACATGGATCTACATGAATGAAGCCAAAATTGGCATGGAAACTTGGTAATGAGGTAAATTAATGTTTGCTGGCAGAGATAACACTGCCTACTACTGAAGTTTTTGTTTTACTTTATTCCGATATTGCCTGAGAATTCAGTAAGGCAGGATATTAAGTTTTCATATTGACAACTTAAATTCATTGTCCTCACAAATGCTGAATTCTGGAGCCAGTGAAGTCAAAGGCAAAACACAGAAGCCAGGATTTCATCACAAGCATTTTATATACCAAATGACTACAAATCGAACAGCCAACCCTAACATAAAACTACCTTTTTGACTGAGTATTGTCATCCAGCTGGCTTCTTCCCTTCTTAAAAATACTTGGTTGGTTACCATCTTGAGTGTTATGGGAAACCTGAAAAGATATGAAAGCATGTGACATTATTAAGAAGCTAACAGACAAAATATCCTTTTTCTGTAAACAAACAAACAGGAATTATTTACCTTTTCAATGGCACTTGATACATTTTTGCCTAATCTTCCAGGAGATTTCACATGAGAAATTGGTTTGTTTAGTCCTTTGGTGCTTGGATGGCTTTTTCCATTACTGTAACTAGCAAGGATTAAACAGAGTATCACATATAAATAGCAACGGATACAATCAGAATAATAATGATCATCAGAATAGAAATACAATAAAAGTTTAGAGTGCAATTCAGTTTAAGAGAGAGAGTTGATTACAACTATTCTTAGACTTTAAGTTCATCAGAACTATGCCATGGTCACTTTTTATTTTTTATACTACTAACGAACTACTATATTTTTAATATTACTAATGCAAAAGTGAATAATTCAGCCAGGTGATATAATAATAGAACTGAGCTCTTATAGAGGGTCCTCTGTCTGAGGATCACAAAGTTACTTGGGGGATAATAAATAGTAAATATTAGAGACTATACGTTTAATTACTAAATTCTATAGTGCCTGGTGCATGGTCCTAATGCAATTTAACAAAATTAATTATAAAGTACAATAAGAAGGCATTGCAAGCCAAATCTTGCTTGCCTTTCTCATTTGTATAGTCTCAACAAAATTTAAAGGATTATTGCTATGAAGTTAAGGAGTGGAAGTGAGCAGGGAGCATACAGCCTATGCTTTTATTAATACAAACTATTTCACAACAAAGGCACAAAGGAAATTCACCATTTCATGTTATACTGGGGTTGTGGAGAAAACTCATACGCATGCAAAAGGAATGACATTACTGATCTGGACAGCTTAAAACTAAAATATATATTTCTTCAATTCAACCAGATACATTTCTGTGTAAGCACCTGGAACCACTAAATCAGCATGTTATATAAGAATTGGAAAATGGTGTTTGTGCTACAGACAAGAAATAGCACTAATTTTAAAACGGAAATCTTTAAAATGTCATTTTAGAAGAGGAATAAGCACTGTGCTCTCCCAGTCTAATCTAGCTTAACTGCAGCTCAGTTAATTTGTCAGGCTGTACATCTTGTTCACAGTTTTTAGGTCAGTATAGTCAGACTTTGTTTTAAAAAGCAAGATTTCACCAATCCAAGAGCTTATAAAAGAATGAGAACAAGTCTCATGCCTCCAGCATTGATGCAGTCCCCTCTGTCACTTGGTGACCTGCATGGTCACACTGCACAATCATTTGTGCTGCTGTGGGTCAGAGGAGAGGATGACAATCTGAACAGTACAGCCAGGCACGTATTAACTCATCTACAGCATTTAGAGATTTCTGTAACTAGAAAGAGAGAAAACAATTTCCTTACTTTACCATTCCTTTGTGGCTTTCATTGATTTGGCTTTCCTTTTTCTGCGTCTCTCTGTGCAGTAATAAGGGATATTCTTGAATGCCTGGTCCCATTATTACTCGTTGTAAAGGGTATCTGCACCTTTGCTTTTACATAATCTTCAAACGGCTCCAGTCTTTCGGGTTCGTAAGACACAGTGGATCAAACACAGACATCACCACCTCCTGGAGATGCAGTAAACAAACACCGTGCCAGTCCTCCCAGCAGGACTTATTTTTAAAGCACCAAGATAAACATTAACAAGCTACCAAACTGTCCTGGAAAACACCATCCCCTCCACCCCGCACTGGCTTCATGGGAACCAGCATCACTGGCCTTACTCTTGGGGCTCCATGCCGAGCTGTCAGCACATCGGGGGCACAGCTCAGCCACCACCACTGCCAGGGCTGCTGCTGCTGATGCTGCTGATGATGATGCCGCTGCAGCAGGCACCGGGCACAGCTCAGCCCCCAGCCCCAGCACCGCAGCAGCACCAGGGGAGCCTGAGCCAGCCCCACAAACCCTCCCGAGCTCCAGCCAGGAGGTTTTACAAGCCTGTCCCTCAAAGATTGTTGGTAAAAGACAGGGGAAATGTCTGAAGGTAGAGCAGCGTTACAAGAGCTACTTCTCCTTGTGTCAGGAGCTCATTATCACTTGGTTCCTCCAGCGCAGCACTGCATGTATTGACTGGAGCCCAGTATCGCAGTCAAATGGTGGTGGGTGTCTCTGCTCCTAATTTAACCAGAACAGATGTTCAAGCACCCTGCCTGTCGAGTTGTCCTGTTTGTGACAGAAAATGCGCTCTTCCTATATTCATATATGCAAATTTGTGTCAAATGGTTTTTTTCCCTTTTCTTCCAGAACTCATCTCTCAGTACTCATCAATTCCTGCTAAAAATACTCGGAGCAGATTTCGCAGCGTTCTTTTATTTTCCAGAACTGCATCCCCACAGCAGGGGTGCACGGCTGCGATGGCGAGAGGTGACACAGGACCCCTCCCTGCCCACCGGTGCTATTTCTATATTACATTCACATCTGCATCTATTTACATTCGATCCTGTCCTATTCCTCAGCAGCCCCTCACCTCCCTGGCCGAGGAGGGCGCGCAGGGAGGATGCTCGCTCCCGGTGCCCGCGGTCCCAGGACACGCTGTGGCAGCGGGGGCCGCTCGCCAGCCCCGGACCCAGTGCAGCGCAATCGCTGCAGGCTGTTGTCCTGGCTCCGCGCCCGCCATGGCAGCTGTGCCCGCACGGCCGCCGAGCCGGGCCCCGCTCCGCTCCGCTCCCTCCCGGGATGCTCCAGCGATCCCCGCTGACAGCTGCCGCCGTAACGACAGCGACCGGCGGGCAGCTCGGTCATGAGCGAATCGCCACCACGCGTCCGTCTCCTTCCTTCCGCCCCCCGCAGCCCCGCCAGCCC
>VYZX01012221.1:25963-86993 GCA_013401335.1 Brachypteracias leptosomus
TTCCATAGGTTTGCTATGTATAGATGCCAGGAGTTCTCTTTGGAAGGCTTTAGAATTTATGTATGTAACACTTCTTTTCAGATCATAAATTTAAAGACATTGACATAACAGATTAAACTGTCTTCCAAGTCAGACAAAAAATGAGTCCCAAGATCTGTTACGTGCTTCTGAGGTTGCTGAACTATAATGTTCGTATTCATTATATTGTTTTTTCCCCAGGTGACATTTTTGTCCCGTGTTCCTGACAGAAGGAAGTGATTTGCTTCTATGGGTGCTAAACTTGCTAATCTGGCAAAACAGAACACGGATAAAAGATGGCTGATGTTCTTTCCAGGTTAAACAAAATTAAGCTTTCTTTTCTTTCAGGGACAAAATCTGTTATTCCACAAACAAATTGCTTGTTAGTAACACCACAGTATTCCCCCCTCGAGCCCAGTCTGTATTAAAAAGTGTCTATTTTAAACCTAGCAAGGCTCTTTTAACTCCCATTATATTATGGAAAGATTATCCCAAAAATCTTACTTCTCTGGTGAATGAGACCTGTTTTCTAATTTCCAGCCTGAATAGACCTCTTGCCAAGATACAAGCACTTCTTCCTGTCCCGGTGCTGTCTTCAAACTAACACTGAAAATAGTTATGCTCACTCAAATCTTTATCAAACCCTCATGTATTTAGAGAAAGCCATTAGATCCCCTCTTAGACTTCACTTTACTGGCATAAACCAGCCAACTTCACAGCATCCTCTTGTGAGGTGGACTCAGCTCTTCCTCTTCTGCACCTGCTGCACTTTATGCTCATCTTTCCTGAACGGGGTCTATCAGAGCAGTTCAGTGCTACACAGGGGGATGTAGCGGTGCTGCCTTGCACACAAGCAGCATTAACACTTTCCTATTCCTACTATAACTACCTCTTCACCTCACAGATTTTTTGACTATATTTTTCAGAGCTGCAGGGTACTAGAGAAAAAATATCCTTTGATTTTACTGGCTAATATACTCAAGTCTTTCTGTTCCTCCATCATTTTCAAGAGATGAGCATTCAGGTTAGGGCAAAATTCACATCTATCCAGAAGTACACAGCCATGTATCTTGTGCTATAAAATTTCAGTCCACTTTTTTTTCCCACTCAAATCCTAAAGGTCACCCGGCTCTTTCTGTAGGATACTCTATTCCTTGTCTATACTGACAGAACCTCCCAACTTTATGCCACTGGCAATTTTATTGCACACTCCTACTTTTGGTGCCAAGTTCATTAGTGAAGCCATTAAAGTCAGCCCAAGACTAAATCTTAAGACAACTAACTTCCTTTAGGCACAGCACATCCCTGTGAGCACAACAAAAAGAGCCAGTGCTTGTTCCTGTAGGCTATGAGGAGGTAGATATGCTGAGAAACTTCAGTCAGCTTCAGTAAAGAGAATGGTGGAACAAAACTGGATGGGTCAATGAAAGCAACTTCACTCCACAACAGCCTATTCAGCACAGCTTCCAGCTAGAGCCAAAAACTAGGACACACAAGAGTCTGCCTGCTGCCTGGGGTTTACTTTCCCCCAGGATTCTAGCAAACGGCAGAAGAATAGGAAATATCCTAGTAATAACCAATTGAGTGATTCAGCACAAAAGGATTTTGGTTTTTTAAAAAGTTAAATATAAAGACACTAGGAATTAGGCTACTGGAAAGGTATGCCAACAACCTGCTCCAAGCTGCTTCACATTCACAAACTCATAAATACACAAGTTACTTGCTTATCATAAAAAGGGTGAAATCTGTAGGAGAAAAGGCAGTAATGATTTTGCCTAGAGAGCAGCACATCGAGTCAGGTGTGCCAATGGTAGTAAATAATCACTTGTATGGTATCTTCCATTTAGAGCAAAACCCCAGCATCTCTAATATTGTTTCCATTTGCAATTTATGTAATTAAGTCACCTCCTCAGAGCATCCTTAGGTTCAAATACCCTTCCTTATTCCTCAGGTTACTTCCCATTTCCCAGATGGTCAGTCTCCAGAACACACCTTCTGTGCCTCAGCCCCTTCTCGGTTATATCCATTCTGACAGCTCATTAGTAGAATAATTTATCAGCTGTTGCAAGACTAGGTGTTATAAATTTGTTTTCTATGTAAATCAGGTTCCACGCAACTAGGACAGAATTCCAGTCTTTTCAAATGCATTTTAATGTGAAATGCTGACATCGAGTCTTAAGTTCATTTGATTATTTTTTCTGCTTATGTTATTAGCAATCAGTTTTTCTGGCACTCTTTGCTGTTCCAGTTCAATCACTCAGTTGAATTACTTGAACTCCTGCTGAACTGCACCAAAAAAAAGGAAAATTAACTAATGCCTCATTTGGTCTTGTGACCATAAAACTTGTGTTTTCATTCCCTCTTTAACCTTTGACCATCTATTTTTCCCCCCTTAATTTGTGTGCTATGTACCTGATAGTTTTAAATTTGTTTCTTTTATTTGTGGAAAAAGAATCTGATCTGACAGATGATCTGCCTTCTATTCATTTTAACCACCGCTGACTTTCTTCTATATTCTCATTAATAAGAACACACTTAAAATCACCTTTTCATAGCCCATCTTACATGCGTGTTATCTGACTTACTGTAGGAGCACATGGCTGTTTTCACAGTAAGTGTTGACTATGCTAATAGAGAAAACGAGCTTATAAAGAGAGAAATGGCCAATTCTGTAAAAGCTCATTTGATAGCTTATTACTTAACAATATGAAAAGAGAGAACTTTATTAATTATGGACTTGAATTTAATTTATGCTACCAGGTGTATCTTTTTTTAAAAAAAACCCCAAAACCTGATGTCAAACACCTGGGCACATGATAAAACATTTTAAAAATACACATAGACCATAATAGAATATAGCCTAACTGCAGCCAAAAGAAATTAAATGAAAGGGGAGAATTTCATTAGTATCATTAATGAGTACAAGTATTCAAACTATGGCTCACATTTGATATCAGTACCTTCAATTTCTGCAGATACTAAATTCAAAGATGTCAATCCTACATACATATACTATAACGTATACGTATATACATATACGTATCAACACCCAGAGGATTCAGATCCCTTGTCTTGAATAGTTCTTCATATTTGTTCATTAAGTCACAGTAAGACCACCACACATGACCTTCATTTACAAACAGGGGTGTGCCAACCCAGTGACTATGATCTTTATTTCTGCTCATGTGGCAAACTAGAGAGGCCTCTAGATCTGGCACCCATGCTGATGGCAAGGCAGATGCAGGGTCCCTGGTCTTCGGTGGCCAGCAGGTCTCAGTTTCTCCTGAGTAAATAGAAGTCAGGATATTCTGTATCATTACTCCCACCCTACAGACTCTGGTTTTGTGCAGCAATATTCATTATCTCACAGCAACAACTCCACTGGAACTAAGGGGGCAGCTTTTACTTCTGTTGACTTGAACTAATATCAACTTTCTGTTGACATGAAGGAAATCAGGATCAAGATCTGGTGATTCAAGTGACATGTTAATGAGGTCTTCTGTGAAATACACCCCGCCCTTCTCCAGATGGTAACACTTACGTGCTCGGACACAAAAGGGCCTGTCCTTGGGTCTTCTCTACAACACCGTACACCACATACACTCAATATCCAGTTTAAGTTTTTTAATATGCAACAAATTCTTTCATTTAACAGAGCAGGAAAAGGGTCATCTCAGGTTACGTGACTTCACCGTGGGCATATGGCAGTGAACCCACAGCAGAGCATAAAATCTCCCTTCCCTCTAAAGCAGATGGCATGCTGATCAAGTAAGATATAATCTAATGCTAGCTGCACTACTACTGCTGCTATTAACTATTGAACCCAAACCAGCAAAAAGGAGTAGAGACAGACAAAACCCAAGGCAGAGGAGGTGAAGGTGGAGGAAGACAAGGAAAAAAAACCACGGAGTAAAAATGCTGTAACATAAGACAACCTATTGCAAGAGAAACAGCCTCTTCAGGTACATATAAGATTTAGAACCTAGGAATGGCAAAAGGCAAGAAACAGCAATGGCCCTAATCCTGTGTGAGAGGACATGCCCCTGGCTTGAGAACTGGCCCAGTTCCCTTTGCTCCTGTGATTGCACCACACTGGGCACCTGCCAGGGGCTAAATATCCCGACTGCTTAGATAATTACATATTTATGATTCTGCCGATAATTCTTAGTCACAAGATTATTTCTGAACTGTAAAATGCTTGAAGAATCAGCAGAGAAAATTCTCTAACAAATGCTACTTCAAAACAGAGCCACCACTTCTAAAAATTTTTAAGGACAGTGGTTTCCCTTTCAGTTGATATATTAAGGAGTGAACTTTAATGGTACGAAAAAGAGGCCAGGGGTGTTTAATCTCTGAATCAGAAAGGGATCTGACTAGTGTTTAACTTGCTTTCTGTAAAAAAATAGAAAATGAAAAAATCCTTCCAAAAATTGATCGGAAGGCGGTGATACATAAAGTTTTTTATGCTTATAACAGTGTGCACTCTACCACACCACACGATTTTTCTTCTGTATCATATTATTAGCACTTCCTTGTCAACACATACACCACTAGATCTGCTAATTCATGCTGATCCAATAAACAAAGCTTATGGATGACCACTCTGAAATATAATTGTTCAGCTGTAACCAATTATCAGCCAAAATACATTGCACTTCATCTTCCTTCATTGATAATAGCATCCACAGATTTTAATAGAATAGTCCAAAATTCCACATTTAGACTATTTCAGAAGCTGCTAGAAATACTTTTTTTTTCCTTTTAAAGCTGTATTCCATAAACTGTACAACCAGCATCAACAAGAAATTTCAAGAGGACTTAGGACTTTTAGGCCCTACCATTGAAAGTGATTTCAAGCTTCGTTAGCTTTATGCATGCAAGTCCTCCTTATTTATATCTCAAAAGAACTATTTCTACACTTGAAGTTACATGTACACCCATGTGGATGTATTTGAAGAATAAGGCCTTTCGGCTTGCAGGGTTATTTATTTTGAAGCAACTATTCATGTCTCTTGCAGCCAGTATCTTAAGCACTGTCAAGTTTCATAAACTGTGGGAAGCAGGGATCCCTGTTCTCACTCTAATGAGAGCCAATCTGCAGCTTTACCATCTTTCAAAGGTCTGCCCACCCACAGATATTCTTTTGTACGTACTTATAGCTATGAGATGACATCCAGCTCCTGTTGAAACAAAGTCAATTTTGCAATTCCACTGCAAACCCTGGAGCAAGCAGCACGGACCTGCTGCTGTCCTTGGTGGATGCCAGCAGAGGCAGGACTTCCACACCAAACCCAACTTCCCAGTTATGGGTACAGGCTCCTGCCCTCTCCCTTGCTTGTCTTCCTCTGCATGAAGCCATTTTAACATAACGGACAGGAAGAAGATTAACCTGGCAGACAGATCAGCACTTAGATGGCTCAACTGTTGTGGAACCAGGGGCTAACAATTATATTTATTTATTCCTTCAGCTGTCTTCTAAGGAGTGCTAAGGTCACGGGACAACACTAATGAAGGCACCACAAAGGGGTTTAAAGCAAAAGTTTTGCTGCAGTCTTAGGGAAGTTTTTGCAGGCATCTTCCAATCCCTTCACCGAATGTCTTTTTCTTTGGAATGACTTATTCATCCTCCCCAGCTTCTCCAACCCCTCCTGCCGCTTCTGGGCTATATTTGCTGGGTAGATAATCACATTGAAAAGTTGCACCCATTAAATTTCCTGTCCCAAGAGACTTAGCACCTGCAGAGTTGTTCTCCTATAACAGGCCTCTTGCATGTAAGGACAGTTGATGTAACGCATAACATGTGTCACACCTTCACCTTCAAAACTCAGTATGACACATTCACCTAAAAGTAGACAGCTTTGAAAAGAATGGATTTAAAACACCTACTTTGTATTTCCCTCAAGAGACTGTGAGGACATGACTTCACTGGTGACAACCCTGTTTTCCTAGAGATTAACTAACTGTGCTCACTACCCATCCTCAGCCTTTGCATGTGTCAGTCTAATCAATAATGACATCCTCTGTTTTCTTCTGCAGCAGGCCTTTGCAACTGGTCAGCGTGTGAATCTTTGTCAGGCTAACCACGCAGTAAGACATGGAGCCAAGAACAGACATTTTTCAGGATGCCCCTCAGAAGGCCATCACATTGCCTTTCTTGCACAATTCTTCCATAGCCCTTTGGGGTTACATCCTGTGAAGTTAGATCCATCACAGCAAGCTCTTGTATGACAGTCACAAACGGATACTTCCCAGCTCTCTGTAAGTTCCTGGTTTTTGCACACTCCTTTTTATGTGTCTAGATACACATATATTTGTGTATAGATACATGCACACACAGGTACACCCATATATAGCCACACGTATTTATGCATACATACACACAGGCCTGCTTCAGTGAATTGTAGAAGACAGAAAGCAAACTGTTTTGCTTCTAAAACTTGCAAGAGAAGCCTTGCAAGGTACAATGGAGGATCTCTCCCAGGTAAGCTACCTGTTCCATCATGTAAGAAAAAAAAATTAGTTTACTAAGGCCTTTGGGAAAAACCTCTGTGATCTTTTGCTCAGGCCAAAGGGTCAGGACTTTCAATTTTTATTTCCAACACATCCATTAATCCTTGTGACCGTGGATTAAGTACACAGTTATGACTCTCTAAATGAACCTTCAAAAATCCTAGAAAAAAAATAGCATTATACATTAATAATTCTCCTTCACTTAACAGGCTTTTTCTGTTAAGCCTTTGCATCCTCCCTTGGAGACTCTATGGAATGTTACAGTTGACTGGAAGAGTAAGAAGGAGAACTTCCACCAACTGAACACAGCCATACAATCTTTTAGCATTTTATTATCACAGGATCTTTTAGCATTTTATTATCACAGGATATTATTTTTTTTTTTAACTGCCAACAATTATAGTATGTTTTTAAGGGGTAACTGATATTTCACTCTATTTAGTATCACTTAACATATATATGATGCAAGAAACAAGCATCTTTTAATTTGCTTTATAATAGAAAAGCAAAGAAAAAACAAAAGATGTGTAACTTCTATGTTTTACTTTTGTTTTCCCTTTTTTTAGTACTAAGAAATGGAACTGACAATCACGATTAAAAAACTGATCAAAACTGCTTGTAACATTTCTCAAGGGAATCAGAAATGAATTTCTGATTCAAATACATATACTGAACGTGAGCAGACAAGTTAAACCAAGTCCTGTTTGGGAGAAGAATACCAACTGCTTTTTTCAGGTCTACCTCCGGCCCATACTTTGCCTACAGACATCATAGAAAAACAACACAATAAAAATCAATAAAAAGTCTTTTTTTACTATAAACCAGATTACGTTCTGATTACTTTTGTGATGATGAAGAATGTGTTTAGCTTGCCTCTTAAATCTACATTCAAACTCTTTCAAAGTTAATTAAGAGAAGAGTAACTGTTTAGAAATCCCTAGAATAACAAAATATTACAACTTATAGCACAAAAGCAGCCCTTAAAGAAAAGGGCGAGGAGTATTTTACTTCACTACAAGTAACTGTTGAGTATGTTTTATGATCACCTTAACAACTAGCATGCCCTTGAGACTGTGCAAGTCTGAATTTCAAACATAATTTGAAGGGGGGAAATTAGGACAAAATGCTGTAACATTTCAAGTACAGTCTCTCAGTATTTTAAAATTTTATGAAGTATAAGGACTAGGTTAATATGGAATGAGTAATTTTTTTAAGACAAGCAGTAACACGGACCTGTATTTTAAATCATAACTAAAAAAAATACTCAACTAATACAAAATAAAAAGAAATTGGAGTAGCTTTGTGTTGGAAAATGGTCAACAACAACAATGGAGACTCAGCAATAACAGAAAAGGCTGAAAGCACTGCTCATTTCAGTTCTGGAAAGTTAAAATACCAGGCTAAGAGACCATGTGAAAATGGTGCCTTCTCACTCAACAAATCTGTTTCTGCAGCCCAAATTCATCCCAAATCTATATAAACTTTACACATATCAACTCCAAGTCTAAACATCAGGCTATTAAATGACATATTCTCTTGGTGCAGATCTTTTGATTTCAGTGTTGTATTTGCTCTACCTAATGCCAAATACACACTGCATTACATTTCACTCCATGATGTCTTCAAGAGTCAACAGAATCACTTACTAAGTTCCAAAGTAAAGCAGTTACATCCAAGCAAACGTTCCTGGAGTGTCATTTGCTCATGGGGCAAAGACAGTGGAGTTGCAAAGGTACAAGCTAGAATTTATTTACATATTCTTTGGATCCAGGCCCACATGCAAACCAAAGGAACCCAGCTCAGCTGTCAGATCCCAAATTGAGTTTTCAAAGCTAATGGTTAAAGATATTAACCCTTTAACTTCTGTATTGAGCATAATGATCTACAGAGGCTCCAAATATAAAACTCATAAATATAAAACTGTGTTTATTTCTTAAAGCTAATTCTGCAATTAACATTCTTGCACACCTCAACTGTGACAACACAAAATGCCGAAACTGCTGAAAAAAAAAAAAAGATTATTTGACCAAAGCTGAAGCAGTAAGTTCCAGCCCTTCTCTTCAGACTTCACCTCTGATATTTCCATGTGCACAACTACCAGGAAGCATACCATAAAGAGTCTGCAAATATGAACTTCCAATAATCTATAATATTGAGTAATACTGAAGAGATGAATAAGAAGATCACATCAACAAAGCCCCTTTCTATAGGAACCAAGACTTTAGCTTCACTAGTCTTATGCTGTCAAATATGCTAAAGCAAAATACTCCTGGCACCAGGAGAAGCTGTTAGTAGAGAAAAAACCTGCAGAGAACACCCAAGTGGGGGCAACAGAGCACTGGCCTTGGCTACAGCTTGCCCCAAACAGCTTTTGGCCAAAAGAGGAAACAAAACCAGCTACCAACAGGATGAGCTCTGCCACTGTCAAGTCACGCTTCTTGCTTCAAAATTAACATGCTGCCCTACTTTTCATGGGATAAAATCCAGATACAATCTTAATACTTTTTATCAAACATAGTCTAGATGTTTCTTAGAAAATCAAAATAATCCACTTGCATACAAAAAAAGTAGTTATTCTAAAAATATTGTTTGCAATACGAGACCAGTTTATGATCTCTCTGCAGGAAGGAACCACACCACCTTCAGTCAGTCAGAAAGGTACTTACCATTGGCAGTGCATTGATATGCGGAAGTTTTCCTTTCCCCTGCCTCTTGCAACAGAAGGGTGATGCTGAGGAGATAAGGAGACAAAATAGGAAACATTAATATTCACTATTTTGAAAATGGTGGTGTTAACACAATAAAATGCTACCAAGTCTGGGCCTCCATGGCTCTTGCAGCCTGCTCTGTTGAAGGAGCTGCATGATTACCCCCGAGTTTGTGCAGAGCCCAGAGCAGCAGTGCTCGGCACAGAGGAGCACCCAGAGCTGGGGCTTTGCATATATCCTGTCGCTACCCACATCACACGGACTGCTCCCGAGGGGAGCCCCAAACATGGGCCTTTGAACAAACAAGCCTGTTGAATGAATACCTAACACCATCAGACCTCTAGACCCTCACACCCACTCAGCAGCAGCACACACAAACAACCTGTGTATGGAAATCCTGATGTCTGGCTTTTGTTTTAGCTCTCCAGAAAGAGCCTTGGGAAGTTAAGTAGGCAAGGCAGGCAGCTTACAGCATCTTCTGCCCGTGCCAATTTTCTTCTGGAAATAAACCTCAGCTACCAACACCACTCTGAAAAGCCCCAAACAAAACCCAACATTCCAGTGGTTTGACTTCCAAAATGGTTACATCCAGTGTGAAGCAGTAAAGAAAAAGAAATAAATCTGTTTTCTTAACACACGTACTGCACTAAACTCCACTTATGTACACAGGTGTGCCTAGAGTAACTTCCCAGACTGTTACCAGCCCCCGCAGCGATTAAAAGACCCCAGCTCATACTAGTTGCTGGCAACATTTGACACCATGTACATAATGGAAATGTTCCCAGTGTGATATTCAACAGAAATCTTTCCCATCTTCAAAAACTGAAGAAAACTATAATAAAAAAAAAAATCCATGCTCTCCTACATTTTAATAATTTTCTTTACATATCAGTAATAATTTTATGCATCTAACAATAAAATAGTTAAGTATAAGCAAACACATTTTTATGTCCAAACAAGTTAACTCCATCCATTGTAACATCCATTTTTATTCAGTAACGACAAATGATTTTTATTCACACTAATATTTCTGAGTGGCTGCTCTCTATACAAATACTTGTCAGACTACTTTTATTTAGGGAATAATCTAATCACTCACTTGAAGAGCGGGAAGGGGGACAGATGGACATGGTGACTAATAAAGTATTATCAGACTATTTTTAGGTTAAACCATTTGCAAAGCATCTGTAAACTGTGTTCAGAAACTTCTACCGTAGGTAAAGAGTAACTTTTTCTCCCCAGGGTCATGATCAACACCAAGTTCTCACGTGCAATTTTCAAGCTCAACCAGTTAGAAATGGATTTATTTATAAAGCCATTTTTGGACCCAGCCAAAACAAAAGAGCTGTGGCAGTCAGGCTTGGTTTGCTCTTAGAAGATCCCACCACACCACGAAGGCAGGCAGAAATGTAACCTTCAGAAACAACCTTCACAGTGCAAACCAGAGGCAATGCACAGGATGCTGAAGAATGCAGGAATGCTCGTAATTGAAAGAATTTGCAAACATGCTCTTGTTTCCTTGCTTAGCTGTACTGGTGCTACAGAAATTATGTAAATAGGCAGAAGAAAACTCCACTCCTCAAGGGGCATAGAAGCTACTTGGAAAGTTTGTTTTTTCCACAGCCAGAGCTGCAGACCAGCAGAGAAGAGAAAGCATCATCTCGCTCGGCAGACCCCATAAAAAACATTACTTATAACAAAGAGTTTTCCTTAAAAATGGAACAAAACACCAACCCACCAATATTCCTTTGAGAACAGTCTACATCATTATAAAAGCTGTGCACGGAGAAAGGCAGAGGAGGGCTCTCCTGCCCCGTTCCGAGAGTGACGCTTGGTTTGGGTTATTTCATTCCGGAAAGTACATGGCAAACAAATAAAAGGATGATTGCACAAACATAAACCATTTTCCTCAATAAAAAAGGGCTTTCTTCAGCACACACTGCCCAAACTGTCTCCTTCCAACACCTCTTTGCCCTTGTGCAATCTTCTGAGTGCAGTACTTATCGTCAAAGCCAGAGAGGGAAACCTTTCTGTCTGATCCATGGAAGAGGCTTCTTGTCCTTCACTTTATATCTGAACAGGGCAGTGACACGGAAAGAAGCTGGAAGCAAAGACTCAAGAGAGCAGAGAATGAGAATAGAAAGGGTTCACTGACTCTGCTTCATTCCTCACTCATGTTAATTGCTTGTAGGCTCCAGTTTGAAATAAGGGCGCTTGAAATGACACGTAAACATTCAGAAAACTCTGTGATGTCCTTCTTCAGAGTCAAGTAATGAGTACAGACAACCCATCAGCAGCTTTTTTCTTTCCAAAGGTACCCTATTGGACTTTGTCATTTCAGCATGCACCTTGAAACAATGCAAGTGATGATGAAAATTTATTGATTTTAGACTATCTCCTGCTTTTAGATATTGACCTGTTACAGTGATTTAAACAAGTGACCAGGTGTAGTAACAGCTACACTACATGAGAAAGAAATAATCCACCAGATACCCTTGAACCTGATAAAGCACACGTGGGGAATGCACAGGAGCTTGTGAGTTTGGATCCTTCCTCTCCGAGGAGGGCTGGAGGGCTGACCACTGACTAGTGCCCTCAGCATCGACTGAACGCTGCTCTCCTCGACTTAAATAAGATTTCGCTGCATGTGTACTGACATGCTCCCAGCCAGCACTCACCAGCTTTGCTCACACCGAGCTTTTCTGCACAAGAATGATTTACCTGATGCTTGTCTTCCCCTCCCTGTGACACTGCACCCAAACACTCGGTACAACTCCCAACATCATCTCCTCAGGAAGAGGATCCACACTGCAGTGCATAGAGCAGCAGCAGCACCTCAAAGCATAAACTCTCAAGACCTGCCTGTACACAGAGGTGGCAAAAAGGTCCAGACAACCAGGTAGCATGAGACAGGCAGTTTCCATCAGCAGGGCCAAAACTAACACACCAAAATAGCTACCAAAAAAAGCAAATACCAACCCATGCTGTTAACCCAGATGGGGCTGCTGTTATCGACTGAGGAATAATCGTGTGGTACAAGGATGAAGCCACAGATAAAACCACCGTGGCACTGCACAGTGACAAATCCAATTACAAACACGTAGCGTGGATGTACACTAACATTACTCCTTACTTGTTCCCAAACATAATCAGTTCAAAACACGTATTTCTCTAAAAGCTTTTACAAAAATGTTTAACTATGCTCTTCCAGAAATGCTGTCATTTATGCTATTTTCTCCTACCCATCCATTACACAAGGAATTACACTGGGTTCATGCTATGGTTAAACCAATGTTTTCTGCGTGACTCTGAACTGCTTCTGTTCCTCATGTGAACTTGTGCACGCATGGTTTTCTTCTAATCCTCTTAGGATCACACTGTTTATACTACTTGCTGAGATTTTGGTGCTATCTGAGTTTAACAACAAATTTAGTCATTAGATGTTGTGCTTTGTGAATTACAAAAGCCATCTAAGGACACAGTATCTTTTCCTCTAAATTCTCCTCCAGTATCCTGCTTTTATCTGGATTCAGTATCTGGAAAGAGTGCCTCAATCAAAATAGAATTAAAAATAACTAAATCCTGGATATTCCCCTCAGTAACTAGGCTGCAAAAAGCATCAGACAATAGTTTTAAAAGCCTAAATTGAAAACTAATCACTCCATTGAATCCTTCCTTTCATTTCATTAATAGGCATATACAAAACTAGCGGTGATTCTACCACTGCTGTGCTTGGAACATAAACAGAGAAAATCAAAGTTATTTCTTTTAATCACAGTTCTACAGCAATGTATGGCAATTTAAAAAAAAAAAAACAAACCAAAAACAACAACAACAACAACCCAAAACAATTCAGCACTTCTACGATAACATCTGCTTTTCAGATCTAGCAGAGAAGCTGAACTGAGATAAACACCAACTCAAAAAACTCTAGAGAAACAAATACATATGAGTGGAGAAAAAAAAAAATTCAGGACCACACATGATAGCATTAAAAACTGTCGTTACCTGCAACTATTTGGTAGCCACAGGGCTCCTAGTGACAAAATAACACACACAAACTGCACCAACACTCCACACAAGCACTGGAGTATGCTCAGATGGAAGGGGCATCAACAAGGGTGTTCTGCCAGAAGCATCAATAGGGAACAAAGTATCCGAGACCTGCCCAGAGACATATCCACTTACATCCCTAAACTCTACCCAAAATGGCTTTTCTCTGTCAATCGACAAATGTTTATTTCCTGGTCTTTGTTCTATGTTCAGGCTTTTATTGTGTCAGAAATGTGGCAAAACCTAGCACACGCTAACATTCAGAATGTTTCAAAGAAGAAATTCTTCACATATACATTCGTATGTCATAAGAGTTGCACAACTTTCCACACTTCTGAAATACCCTTTCATATGGTCTATGGGTGAACCAACTATTTACACCAACCAGGCTACACAAATCTCCTGGATGTAGGAATCACTTGTCACAAGTGTACAGAAACGGGATTCACTGTGCCATGAGAAACACAGGAAAAGTGAGACTAGAGCAAAAGAATATTGTAGTAGCTATATACAAGTTTAAACACCAGCTTCTATAGAAGTAAAAAATAAAGGAAATCACAGAAAATAGCCTGTAGCCCACTGAAAGGAAAGGAAGCTAAATTGCTGGAGAGGAAACCATCTTTGCCAGCTCTATAAAACACACACAACACACCAGAGTAATCTCGTCAGTCCCAATCAGCTGGTACCACTGGGAAGGAGGGAGGGTGAGCTGTGCTGCAGCACCATTTCATTTGCACAGCATTCAAATGAAATTCATTAGTGAGTAACCCAATTCACACAAACCGAAAGTTAAAAGATCCTAGAAAATGAAGTTAAATTCAGTCTAGACTGGGAAAGCTATAAACACTCATCACTCAAAGCACCCAGTGGGATCGTGGCCTCGAGTAGTCACACCATGCCACCTCCACAGACAGCTGTCTCCAGGACTGGGGCCCACCTGAGGAAATTTCAGGTAGTTTCTCATTTGTGCTGCTTGCTTGTTTTCTGAAGATAGTGGACATGATGATTAGTTATATTAGTAATAATAATAGCATAGTGATAGTTTTTTGTGGTTTTATTCTATAACTGAGTTTTAAATTTAAATTCATTACTGCAAGACTAATCAGAGAAAAGACTGAGAGTAACAGCCTGCTGGACTGGGTGCTTAAGACTCACCTCAAATTGGAAAGAGAAAAAAAAGTTTCCTTGTATAAAAAAAATAAAAATAAAAATCTGACGTGTAGCATTGAGGGGGCACTCTGTTATTCTCAATACGTTTATTTCAAATATATACCAAAAAACTGAACCAAGACAAAAATAAAATATACCAATTAAAATTCAAAAAGAATAAAATGGAATATTTTTTTCTATTCCCTTTCCTCAAGGTAGGAAAAGCCATATTTTCCATTACACTAATTCAGCCTGCTCCAGCTTGCCAAATCGACCCAGCCGGGCTGCTCAGCGATGACCCTTCCCTTCACCGTGCAGAGCCCTTTGACTTGGAGGAGCCTTCACAGCTGAACCAGGCAGGCACTGGGTTTTGTGGGCAGCATGTTTGTAGGGAACTGACAGTACTCGGGCTTTTAAACTGGTCTCCAATTTGGGGATATGGAACAAAGCTCAAACTGCTTCCCTAGGAAAATTACCTTCTTCCCTTTCCCTGCTTCTGCTAACGCTGCCTGCCTTGTTTGGGTTTTTAGATACTCAGAACAAGATATTCCTCTAATGGTGGCCTTGCAGAAGAACCAGTCTAGATTATGGCAAGCAGCAGGGATCATTGCAGCGGGGCAAAAGCACAACTGTACGTGTTTCTTCAAGAACTTAATTTATTGAAATAATTAAAATTCTGTCTCAAACATGCCATGCTTTGGGAGGTGGGATACACGTTTTAAGTAGACATCATATTCAGAACTGGGCTCAAAATTTTTAAACAAGGAAATCTCCAAAAGTAACAAAAGAGGACATGACAATATTGTGTTATTTTTCAACTCTAATGAATGCAACCACCACTCAAGCCCTGTCTGTGTTTCCCTCGATACCAGTACCACTATCATCCTTATTTTCCTGGGTAACCAGAAGTCAAATGGGGCATTCTTTCAGAGTGAAAGCTTGATCTACATTTTTGTGGAGCTAACCTAATGAGCTGCAGAGGACATTCAGACAATGCAGTGGGACTTGGGTTCTGCTGCAAGACCCAGCACTCACAGACAGCTTGACGTCAACAGGCTCAAGGAGTCCTGCTGTGGCCACTGACCCTGAACATCGCGTACACACAGCGTTGTTGAACTGTGGCTCTCTTTCTATCTGAGAAGATGTTAGGAAGGCTGGTTGCCTTCCATCTGCCTTCTGCAGGAGCACCTTGCGGTGTATTTGCCCTCATAGTAAAGTATCAGGTTGAAAAACAGATGTATACCAAAATGTTCTAAAAATCCACCTTACTTGTCATACTGGGAATGTAAAAGTAATAGTACAGTCTGAAGAACTGGGATCCAAGAATTCTTTTAATATAGCCCTCAAAATTATGGGTTACTTTTAATACTCAAAAGCGTGTAAAAATCCACAGGTATGAAAGCATTTTTCTGACTTAAAGTCATACCAGAAATCAAAAGTAAAGTTTGCGGTAGAGCTTGGGCTCATATACTCCAGATGTTCCTAAGATTCAGCTCCCCTAAAATAAGATGTTTATAATGCAGTCCAGATTCTTCCTAGAACTAGTATTGTATGCAAAGTCAGAGAAAAATGTCAGCCTCTCACACTGCCAAAAAAAGTTAACACTGACTGCCCTGAAATCATCCATTAAACATATCAAGGAATAACTAAATATTTTTTCCAAAATACTACTCATCAAAAGCTGCTGCACTTCAGCTGACAGTCTCCTCTCATTTCCCCAGGTATTTTTCAAAACTGAGTGATAATTGGTGCATAATGTACTCAGGCTGTAGCACCACCTTTCTATAAAAATTCTGTGTCTTGGTCACATTTTCACATATAACCTACAGATTAAGATTTTCCTATGCAGGTAAACCCTGTGATTAAGCAGCAGTTCAAGTTGCCTAAGACCAAGCAACACACAAGGAATTTTTCCCTTTTTGAAATCTCCACACGCTACAACCAGTAGATAATATCATCTTTCCTACAAACCCTCCCACCTCTGCCCTTCCCATGCTCCCATCCCTTCTTCAACAGCATAATTTTGCTGCATTATACAAGAGCTCTGACGCACAAGGAGTTAAAATCTAACTGGAGAAAGCTGCTGTTATTCATGCACTGGTTGTCCAGCCATCCCAGCTAAAAGGACAACTTAGTCTAACACAGCAGCTACTGAACTGTGACAAATTGCAGACTAGGGCATAGGAAAAGAGACTGTGCCTCTCCTTGTCGCAGCAAGCTTTCTGCTTCACGAGCAGGTAAGGCATCCCTGCAGCATGGCCCTCAAGACTTTGAGGGCGGAGGGACAGCACATGCATTCCCAAATAAGCTGCCTCTTGTCCTTAAGAGCTCAGAGGGTGTAGCTCACCTGAAGACTTTGATTTATTCTCAAGTCACATCCTGGCCAAAACCCACCTGCTGTTGCACAGGGAGACCTCAGTAACCCCCACCTACCCCCTCCCAGTTGTGTGCTCTCGCCAATTTCTTTCCCCTAAAATATGGAAATGAATAATATTCTACCATTCAGTTCCTGCAGCATCTTGCTGCAGGATCAGAAGAGGACAGAACTGGATCAAGAAAGGAAGAGGGAACACAGCCCTGAAGAAGAAGAAATGCAGCACAGCTCCACCATCAAGATACACCACAGTTTCCATGAGATGCCTGGTGCCTTGGACACCAGTGGGGATCTCAGTGCAAAAATCTCACGGCAAAGACAAAATGAGGTACTAGGTCATGTGAGTTGTAACAGAAATAACACAGACACTAACTGTATAAAATATATATTTATACACATATATATTGTTGTCTTTTCAAACCATTTAGATACCACAGCTAAGAAACTATGTCTGTCACACTGATCAAGGGAAATAGTTGCATCAATACTAGGATTTAGACATAGTGTAAGAGACATGGAAACCTGTTCCTAAGAATAAGCAGCCTACAGTACACACAAAAATAGAGAAAAACTTGCTTTAGCAGTATGGTCAAGGAGAACAGCATTTATTAAATAAATGGATTAAAGCCATTAATCAACAGCAGCATTAGACTAATCTAATCATGCCACTTGTTCTTCACCTTTTTTTTTTTTTTTAACAAGTCCAAAGCATGGCGAGGAAAACAAATGCATTTGATTCATCAATGACAGTATATTGAAAGGATCTGATGAGTGTCAGGAAGTGAAGCCACAGTAGAGAGGTCTCACACAGAGACCGTCACTAGGCTATGATTAATTGATAACAACCTAACAACCCCCTTATTCAAGTCTGTCCTAAGTAGCAGAGCAAGGCTTATCTGTATGTATACAGCTAAACTATTAAACTATACCTCTCACCCGAGGTGGTCCACTCTGAAATAGAAAAAGCTTTTCTTAAAAATGCTGTTCGTTACGTTAATTACCGTCTCTATTAGGTTGGGCATTCCTACTGTAGGAAATTGTTTTTCCATACTGCAAATGGGTGCAAAAAAGCCTAAGCAAACTTAATTTGTTGACAAAATGAGTGAAGTCATTCTTTCTGTTGCCTTGGAAACATTTTCTGTTGAATTTCCCAGGGTCATTGCAGCTGTATAGCTCAATGTATAGCCCCTCTGAACTAATGTATAGCAGGTACAAAACAACTCATAGCAGGCATTTATCCTACAAACAAGTGGAAGTGTGATTAGATAACCTATAATGCTGCTTGGTGAACAGTTAAAAAAAGTGAAAAAACTCACTAACATTATTTCCTCAGCACCTCGTATTTTACTTTATACAAGAAAAATGATTTTATCCAAACAAAACTGGAAGAGTCCTGAATGAGTCCTGAAGAGTGGCCAAACTGGATGAGGCCCAAGGGCTCCCTGGTCCATTGCCCTCTCTCCAGCAGCAACCCAAAGGAAGATGCACAAAGGAAGAGTGAAAACAGCACCAACCTGATCTAGTCCCCTAAACAACCTCCCAGACACTGGTGATTTTCAACTCAGATGACTTTTCAGAGCACAATTTACTTGGTTTTTGTGTACTTAGTAATCTCAAAGGAATTATCTGCCATTAACATTTTCAGTTCCATAAACATTTAGCATCTACCTCTTCTGATAAACAGTTTTACAGCTCTGCTTCCTGCTTGGAAAAAGAATAGCTCGCATCTTTCTTTACAGTTTTATCTATCTGCCTCTTATTAGCTTAACTCAACATTCCTGTAAGAGAGAAGGAACCTCTGACCCCTGTTCACCCTCTCCATGGCTCTTGTGACTCCACAGATCTCAGTATACCCCACTCTCATGTTTTAAACCTTTCCTGAACCAGTTGCTGCATGAAAGAGCTAGCTGGTCTCTATCTTACATTTTGATATGACAGCCGCACACTCTGTGTGGGATTAACTGAAGTCTCTCATGGCATTCCCAACCTGCCTGCCTTTTCTGATCTTTCTAGCGTCACCACCTTGAAAGGGTGGTCAGCAACACAGAGCAACTTCTATGGACCACTTGTATACCACCAAAAAAAATAAAAAAGCACTTAACACATTGTTATAGAAGATGTTAATGTATAAAAGTGTTCACCTAGGAACGTGAAATGGGGAATCGAGGATCTAACAGGGCAAATGTTAAAATAATGCCATTGAATTTCAAGACCACTTCTGAAAGAGCATTGGCCAATATCTGCTCATCAGCATAAGCTCACATCTACAGAAGAACTCAGTTTCTTACACATTAGTTTTTAATTCTGAAAGCTATTAACTTTTAAATCTTATCTCCAGAGTAATCTGACTAATACTCTTCTCAGTGTCTCACCTTTCCACTCTTATTTTCTCCTCCATTCTTCAGTAGAGCTCCCTGTAAACAGGGTTAATAGTATCTTGTTTTCTCTGTACTGGGTATGTGCTAAAAGTAACTGTGAAGAATGTGTCAATGCTATCAAGAACGACGTGAATGTAAGCTTTCTTAAGCTTTTCGGAAGAACTGACACTAAATTCACTGTCTTCCTAAGTATCCCAGAAAAAATAGGTTTTGTCAGGCACGCTACTTATCATTTTCAAAATCGACACAAAAATGGAACTAGTTACTACCCTCTGCATTAAATGTCTTTTTAAGCTCAATGGAAGTCTACCTGTTAACTTGGAAAGCTGCTAATGGATCAAGTCTCAGGTACAGGTAAGTAACATCTCAAGAGGAGGAGAAGGGACACAGCAATTTAACAGGAGCAAAAGTCAAGGGCAAGAAAAGATCTCAGGTTTAGATAAATCTACTGAAGATGGTACAACTGGAAACACATTTTAAATAACCAGAAAAAACTTCCCAAAACAAAATCAGGCAGCTGCAGAATAGCTACAAGAAATAGTCTATGCTATGGGGCTCCTGTTATTTTAAGGAAGAGTAGTAAGGACTCTAGAAGGAGTAATTCTACCTAAGTGTATAGCCTTTGATCTAACAGGGCTTTTCACTTTCTTTACTTTTTGATCTTTATCTTGATTATTTCACACCAGAAATTTGAAACTGGCTGAGCTGCCCATGCTGCAGATCTCCTGAAGACAGAATTTCACCATTTGAGAATTCCATTTACAGAATTCTGCCTCTGCAGTTGCTTGTAGAATTTTTTGCAACTGCTGCCAGAATTTCATGAAAAAGGTGGGTTTGGGGCTCTTTTTTATATATATTTATCAATGTAATCTACTAGACTGATCAGAGAAAGTAAGAAAAACTCAATTCCTCCAGTCTTGGTCTTTGGGAGAAAAAACAACCAACCAACAATACTTGTTCAATCTTCCAACTTGTGAAAGTTTACCCACATCTTAATTTTAAGATATGCTATATAGCCACTATCACTGAAATTATTTGCTTCTTGCATGCCTTTTGCTGGTCTGATACAGATTTACTAAAGCAACCACAGACTAGACCAGTTTTCATTTTTAAAAAGGAAAACAAAGTTATGAAAAAAGCATCAAGCCTTCATTTTCCATTTGAATATACAGACATTTAGTTCTTTTTATTGATGAAGAACAAATTAGAGGCCTGTACAAGTGCTGGGGTGAGGAACATCAAGCAAACACATTTGTCAAAAATACTCCACCTAGCAAAAGTATTTCCCCACAGTGTCAGACACGTCAAATATTGGGGTCTGGTTCATCTCCAAACAGTCACACTTAGTCAAGGGGGTTTCTTCCTTCCCTCCCCCCCCATACTTTTCAAAGTCATCCGCAGGATTTTAAAATGGAACAATATGAAGTATTTAGCACTAATAGATATGCAGAACCTATATAGCACTCTGTAATAAATACATAGAACTTGACAGCCAATGATCTATCTTCCATCAGCCCACAAGTAATAACAACCCAGGTTTACAAACTGCTGCACTTCAGAAGAGAGGTTCAATATATATATATATATATTTGTTGCATAACAGCATACAGCTGCAAACATTTATCAGACTTTTTCTTGTGGTCTTATCTTTATCTCTGCCTGAGGAACAAGCAAGATCTTGGAATTACAAAAATGTCTCAAACACTAGCACTTCTGACCCATTTAACACAGCAATTTTTTTTACACCAGCTTTACCCAGAAATAAATCCACTTGCCATATTCTCACAGGAATACTGCTACTACACTGATTTTGACACCTTTTCAGAGAACTCTCATTTGACCTCCTTGGACTGTAAGTGTAGCAGGCTATATATGCACACCACAGACACACTGACTCTCCTCCTCCCACAAAAATGGAAAAGATGCTATTTTGCTAGCAATACTTGCAGGCTAAACAAACTAAGCTTAAGAGCAGTTAGCACTATCTGTTCTTTTGTCAAGATAAATTTCCTTGGGGCATTTTTAACTAAATAATTTGTTAATGCAATGATTCAGAAAATATGACTAGTTTTATCTTTCTATTCTTAATAATATCCTGCTGTAATGTAGTAAAAATAAATATGACACTACATTCATCTAGTTTAGCTTGCATATCAAGAGGTATTTTGTATCACTTCAGTGTGTAAAGACTTTACTACAAAATTCTTAAGTGACTTAGATAACTGCCAGTCAAGATACTGGCTCCGTGGGCCATCCACGGCCTCACAGGGCAAAGACGGGTGTGGATGAAGGCATGCAGCCATAGTGAAGCACAAATATTTCACACCAGAGAAGCAATGGCAGTGTGAAGTGTTAGTAACACACGTATGAAAGTGATCTACGAAGCCTCCCATCACTGTGTAGAATTCCACTGTCCCAGCACACGCTATACAGACCTACACAGCAAAATAAGAAGACGTGAATTCTAGAAAAAAGGCATAAGGAAACTCAGGATATATACATACATTATGAGAAATGTAAACAGAGAGAGGCTCACTTCACTTGCAATTGCAACTCAGGGATTCAGCTTTTTGCTTTTGTTAGCACATAACAATAGTCAATAGGGCAATTTGATTTCCTATGTAACTTTCCATGTAAAAATCTCTCATGTGACACATTTCAGAAAGACAGATACACTTGCAAAATATTAAAGGCAACATTTGCATCTCTTTTGATTAGCAAACCAGAAGGATACTACTGAGGATCCAGTCTGCTCATCCTTAGTTACCAGAAGACTTGACCTGTGGGAGGTCATTTCAGCAGTCCTATCTGAGGCACTCCACCTAAACCCTCCTGCAGGCTTGTTTTGTATGGTTTTCTTTTTTAAATTAACCATTTCTTACTGCTATGATACAAATCAAGTTTAAAGTAGAGACATTTCCTAAGACTCCCAACATAGAGCTGCAGCACTGCCTTTGCTATTGCTCCATCAGCTGTATAAAATGACCAAGATTCAGACGGACTTGGCTGCTCACAGCCTGGAGGTGCATGGGAGGGTTCCCAACAGACTCTCCTAAAGGAAAGGCACTGCCTGAGATAAGCAGCTGAGTTATTCGTGGCCGGAGAAACCCAAAAAGCCATAATTGAGGCTTGGTGAACTTAAAACTTCTGGTAAAGACACAGAGCATAGACACTTCCATGATAGCAACATTAATTATATTCAAAATTAACAAGGATTAAAATACAAACCCTACAGATGCCATGTAATAAATTTTAAGCCCTGCTGCTTATTATTTTAACCAACTAGAACAAAACAAAACTAAAGAGTGTTGTCTAAAGAGAACTGGAGCGCAGTAACTCTGGCTCGGGCACAGCCGGGCTGCGGCTCCTGCCTGGTGCCACACTGCCTCACCAGGAACCACGGCATGAGGGGAGCCGAAAAGGAGGACAAGAAGAACAAGAGGGAACACCACAGAAGCATTTCTGTTTTTTCATTTTAATGAGTATTTTTCTTCATCTTTGCCAAAAATTTCTATTAAAAAAAACAAACAATAAACCAAATCTTTTGTTTCTCTTTAATTGAAATTCTTCACTGTGTTTTCACAACACCAGAATTGTGCTGCAACATCTTTGGTATGTGCGCTTACTATTTGCTTAAGAAAACAGAGTTTTTGCAAAGATACGGTTTGTCTTGGATCATATAAATTTAAGGTTGAGATCAAAGACATTTGTTTACATCAGCCATATCCGAGAGAGAGAGAAATCCAGAAGTGTCTCTCACTGGTGCCCTAAACTAGGTGGCCGAGTCAGACGGGAAAGGTGCATGTGCCCTGCAACACGCCACACTTCTTGTGAAAGCTTGAGGGAAAGGCTGCATTGAGTCACATGGAAGATCTTTCAAGCATGGGAAAACCTTCCAAACTCATAAATGCAACACCAACTTACAGGAAATCACACACCACTATTTCCACTTTCCATGGAGTAACTTCGGGATGGCTAGAGACAAGCAGGCAAAACCAGTTCACCACCCTCTCTCTCACGTCTCTGAGAAGTAATGACGGTCAGAGTACAACCTAGTATCAAACTATTTACAGCTTCAGAAGTTAAACCTGGTATTTCAGAGTGACCGAAACCACACAGAGAAGCAGTGCACTCAGGAAAGCAGAGCTTCATGCTCTCAGCAATGCCTTTTGCTGGGAGCACTGACCCCCACGCTGGAGGCTGGCAGAGCTGAGCTCAGGCAGCGGGAGCAGCGCTGCTTGGGCCAGCATGTTTTCTAAAGATACACCACCTGCTAAGAGGGAGTTTAAATTTTAATCTCAAATTCCATTTAAAATTTTGGCAACCTACACTAAAATCTGATTTAAGCCACTACAATAATTTTAGACAAATGAAATATTGAAGCAATCCATTAAGTTTTAAAGAAAGCTAAACCACTGATGGAATTGCTGGAAATCACAGGCGTAGCATTCACAAAGAGCGTTTATTAGACGTGTTATGTGTTGAGCTTCTACACTGGCACAGAAATCATTTTTAATACTCCAACTAGTTTGTATTCAACTAGCTTCAGTACTTAATGATGAGAAGCTTATCTTCCAATTATAAGGTGACAAACCCCCACTAATTCTGAAATTCTTAAGAACAAAATCAGCTAATTTCACTACTCAGAAAATAGCACTTTTTCCAAGTTTTATGTGCAAAAGTTTTCATAAGTAGTCCCTATTTATCGAGTACACTGCAACAGAAAAAACAAGTGAAGATTTTGCGCATTAGATATCTGCTTTCATCTGAATGTGGTTTGACAAAGTAAGTAACAAACAGGCTATTCACTAACTTGCAACTTCATTAGAAGTCATGAAAATGTAAATAATCTGTTTAAATGAAGGCTAAGCTCCATGCTCTAACAAAAGCAGAGCAAAGCAGTAAATCAACCTGATTAGCAACAGAAATACCAGTTTTACAACTCAATACTAGCAGCAAATCAAACATTTTAACAGATGACACCACAGTTATTTCCTTGACAAAGTCTGATTTCTCTAAATCCAAACCAAAATCACAATCAACTACTTCAAACAATGGCTTCTGCATATTGATTAAATTGTTTTCACTTTGATCCATCCTGGGCCTAGCAGACATTTCTTTTGGTATTAAATAGCCAAAGGTGTAAATTAAGGCTTAAAGACCTCCTTAAATCAACATCTATAATAAGCCTTGATATTCAAAGAGCAGTCCAACACTTTGAAAAGAAAAAGATTTTCAATAGGGCAGCAAAGGCGTGCAGTAAGAGGTAGTCTCTCTGTTTCTGGATGCGAGTCATTGAAAACCGATCCCAGGAAAACCCTCGCAGGACATACCCACATACTGAGGTGATTGGTGCTCCTTCCAGGGGTGAAAAAGTAAGCACCAAACATGATTAAGGAAGTTTAACTACTCTGTGGTAACAGCCATGTGACAGATCAACAGCTCTTAGATGCTGGTTTTCTGGAAAGCTGTAATTTCTATACTCCTGAACAAAATTATATCATTTAAATAGTGACAGCATCTATTACAATTATAGAATCACAGAATGTTAAGGATTGGAAGGGACCTCGAAAGATCATCTAAGTCCAATCCCCTGACTGGAGCAGGATCACCCCTTCTGATACACCCCAGGACACCATTGGCCTTCTTGGCCACAAGGGTACATTGCTGGCTCATGGCCATCCTGCTGTCCACCAGAACAATTATTTGTGCTGTGATAGCACGGGGGTCCCAACTGTGACTAAAAGCTCCAACATACTAAGCAAAGATGTACTATACCTGTAGTTTAAGGATGAAGGCAAATTCTACAGCGAGCTATAACAAAAGGAGCACAGAACTGCCTCAGTGAAGTGAACAGGGCAGCAAGACGGGTGACAGGAGGTGATGGACACCCCGCACAGTATACAGATAAGTCTCAGAAATTGTGTGCTTAGCAAGGTTGCTTCTGCTCCTCAGGTCAGTCTGAACATTGCCAAACTGACTAACACAGGTTTCAGATCTTCATTGTAGGGACAGCCAATCTCTAAGTATCAGCAGGCAGGTCCAGAGGCCACAGAACCAAAAGGAGAGGGGCATCACTGCTCTCCTGCGAGGTGATGGCATGGCTGCCTGCCACAAATTTGTTGATTTTGCAATGATAGGGTTTTGTAATATCCTCTACCCATTCATCTTTACAGTTGGGGAAATCAAATCAGCACTTGAAGAAAAAGAGCAGGTTCTGAACAATGTACAGTACCATGAGACTGCAGTTCTCAGGTTCTCAGTTGGAATTGCTCCTGCTGTCCTGATCAAGTACTGCTTTCTAAATATATTTTAACATATATGACATTGCCAAATACCCACCACTTATAAAGACTGATCTATTTTGCAATAGTCCATTTTGCAGCTTTATTTCCAGTGATTGATACTAACACACCACGGATCACAAAATTAGAAACACAGAGATGGATAATTAGGCATTACCAATAATTAGAAAAAACAGTCTTACCTTCTTCAGGTTTTGTTTTGGGTTTTTTTAAGTACAGCTTTATCACTTGATTCTAATCCAGCAAACATCCAACACTTAAAACACAAAACTGTATCCAGACTACAGCAATCTTCAAGTAATTACACTGAGAAAGGAGGAGGGAATAAGAGGGCAATTGCCACATAGTCAACTACCTTAATCCTACCTGCAATTATTTGTGTATTCTGTCTGCATTCAAAACCAATCTGTTTGTCCTTCACTTCTATAATTCATCTGCAGCAGTACCACACATGCTCTCGCTTCTGCACACAAGCGTTCCCCAAAAACTCACTTTGGATATCATAAAATCTCAACTCATTGACAACTAACTTGCATGTCTCATCCAGAAGTTTCTTTACAGTTCCTCCTCTGTAACCTTCTGGAACATCAGAAGCACCAATGACCAGACCGAGAGGACTGACTTTAACTACAAACAATGTCAGAAGAATAATAAAGCTGTTCCCATTTATTTGGTAGCAAATATGGAATCAATATAAAATATATACATTATTAAAAAAAATAAAAATCTCAGAAACTCCTTTCTGAATTTAGGCTTCACTGTCTTACATACTTCAAAAATGTGAGGGATCCTGAAAGATCAATACAACCCTTAAGATACTAAGATGCAGAAATCATTAAATTATTTTTTTTTTTAATATGGTAAATTGTACAGTAGCAAACACTGAGATAAATCAAATGGATCTTCGTACAAGAATCAAGCCTTTCTAAACCTCCTGTACCTTCAGATAGGGAACATGGTGAAAAGAATGCATATCAGAGAAAATTGTTTTCTTAGTGGGCAGCCAGGTTCTTCTCATTACAAGTAAAAAACTTTCAGTAATGGAATGTGATCTCTAAGGATTTATCTCTGAGCTCCCTGCCCTTCCCCCCTTTTTAATTTTTGAAGACCTTTCTGAAAGTTGGCTTTGTGTTAAGTATCACCAGCTGGGGATGCCAAAGGTACCCTTTGATCACCAGATACAACCCTTTTGCTACTTTTGGAATGACTTTACTTAGAGTAGCTTTAAAGACCTTTAGATCATACCACCAAAGTCTCATTTCAGATCATTCCTGATTTGGAGACACTGGGGATTCGCGTTCTTCCAAGTCGTTCCTTCTGTGAAGTAACTGAGCTCAGACACTGGAGTGCCTCAGCAGAATGTGTATAAAAGGATCCAGCAAGATGGGATTAGGATCTAATTGCCACTCTGGCTCCTTCAACTTGCTGTCAGATTCACTTTTATTCAGTTCAGTGCCTGAGAAATTTCCAAACAAGGCAGAATGAATCTGCCAAACCCTCATGTACATCCACACCACATGGACACTTACTGGACTGTTTCTAAGAATGGGACACCACGTGGGAAAACTAAGAAAACAACTCATTAGAGCACCAGAAGAAAATCCTTTTCTCCTAGGACACTGCTGTGCCTTGTAATAGAAAGTGCTATTAAACAAAAATGATCAACTGCAAACAAACACGGATAATTTACTGAACAAAAAATATCTTGCAGTTAAGAGACAAAATAAATGACCATATGCAGACAACTAGTATGCCAAAAGGGCAGAGGACTCCATGCCCCAGAAAAATAAAGCAGCAAATATAGAAAGACAGTGACTATGCTTCGATTTTAGCAATAGAAATTTATAATAATTCAAAGTTGAGGATGTAATTGCCAAAAGGAGGAAGCAAACAACATAGAAGAAGAAGAATCAAGACTGGATAAAAGATTATCAAGGGCATCTGCTATCACAAAAACAGTCATGAGATCTTTAGAAGCCCTGAAGGACTCCTTAAGGAAAAGAAACAAAAAAAGCTACGAAAAAAACACACCAAGAAAGTGATCATTACTGATTTGATCATTCTGGCACATAGAGATGTATTAAAGATGGTAGATACTGCCAAAGGGAACAGAAAAAAAAAGAGGGGAGTGGTGTCCCCTGAATTCATCTCGCCTGTGCCACTCTAGAGCCTGCATCCAAACCCCTGCAACCTGCCGGTTCTGCAGCAGCTGCATCACTTCACAGCTACAGTGCTCTAGGAAAACAAAGACACCCACACATAAACATCTCTGTGAGACTAATGCATCACCTTCTAAAAGTTTTCCACTGACTACCCTGTTGATGGCTTCAGCCCCAAACCTGCATTATTTCTTTATTCAGAGCAGAAAAGGCAGAGTCTCAAACCAAAGGGCTGGGCTCTTCCGCTCTGACCAGAGCTGGCTATTCCATCCTTCTCCCTTGCCCACAGAGTACTCCAGTTGCCTCTTTAAAAGGTTACATTCCTAGAATACGAGTTGATCAAATGTATTAATGCTCTATTGACTTCCCCAAATGACAGAGATAACTCTAACACCTAACAGGTCCTGTAATAATTTTACTTACAGAACTTAGAATTCCCATAGAAGGAAGATCCTGTTTGACATTTGAATGCTCTACTGTAGGTATCTGAGATATAGTATAAGTATTAGTTTAAGACAAACAGAAATTCCATACATTCCAAGATGATAAAGCCAGTGAGGACTTCTAAGGAGAGGACTTTAATTTTGTTCATTCACCCCAACTGTTGTTCATCTACCAACTCCTTGAGTTAATGCAAGAACTCCCAAAGCCTTTGTAAAAACCAGAAGAGCCCACTGGGTAGGTATCGAGAGAGGGCACGTTGTTTAATAACCAGAAACTGTTTGAGAGACCTTTCTAGTTTTATTTTTAGCATGACATATCTGTTGGTAGAAAGACTGTATTTTAACACTGAGAGGAATGTAATGGGAAATTTATTTTAAGCATAGAGTTCTATCAGGTCATAAAGACTGTATCATTATCCTCCTTGGACAGTAATTGGCAAGAGGAATACATGCTCTTCTCTTAGTTTTTGTTTCATTGATGAGTTGTGAGGAAGAAGAAATGCTTTTCATGCAACATGCTGTTTATTTAATATTCAGCTTTCTTGAACTCTTCCTCTTATGCAAAGCACAGATGCTGATGATCAATTATTTTAGCAATCATAATTCAAGCTGAAATTTTACACTCTGTAAACACATTATCATGACCACCATATTATGCATTTGAAAAATTCCAGTTGCAGCAGCCCATACAAATGAACATGCTGCCTCAGGTTTACAGCAAAATTCTACTCTGGCTAGACATACAAGGGTTTGGTTTTATTTCAACAGTACTGAATGAAGCACACATATAAACCGAGTATTTTTCTATGTGGTGTACCAGTGCAGGCATTCAGACAATAAAAATTCACGCACTGGCTTTAAATATTAAAAAGAAATGAAAAATATTATACTTATCGCTAAGAAGAAGTTACTTCACATATTAGATTTTATGGTTTTAAAATTAAATTATCAGATAAGATAGAGAAGTCAAAGGTGAGTTGCTGTCTTTTGTGTAGGAAAATTTCCTGCAAACTTCATCAGGTTTACAACAAGGAGAACTAAGTTTTCCCAAAGCAACTGGCAGATCTTCAGGAGCAATCCAGAACGCCCACACTTAGTGGGTGGCCTAATACATCCTGAAATGTAAGTTTATAATTAAATAAAAATTTGCAAAACTCAGTTTAGACTTTTTATGAGAACGCTTAACGAGCGCATAATTGGGGCGTAACACATACAGTGCAGTACATTTCACTGATAAACCATAACTTTTCAAATCACCAGTTCATGAAAATGCTTAGCAAATATATATAAAATAGTCTGACATTTAATATTGCAAATAATAGCAAAAGGTGAAACAGGGAAAAAGTGGGCCTGTTGCTGAAGATGAATGATTCAGTGACAGCAGACGGAGATAAGGCTGAGGCTCATATCAGGGCTTATTTGATACAACCTGACCTCATCTAGGTGTTCCTGCTCCGGCAGGGGGATTGGACTAGATGATCTTTTGAGGTCCCTTCCAATCCCTGACATTCTGTGATTCTGTGTGATTCTGTGACCTATAGAATCAGATGGGTTGTGTTCAATACCTGAGCAAGGCCACTGTCATGTTAGAAAGCTCATGGAGACTGAGGAGGCCCCTCGATGACCGCAAAAAGGTAGATCTTGTGCCATCTTCAAAAAGAAGGGAGTGCAATAGAGGCTATTACCCCAACTTTAGCAACACTTCACAGCACCTGCCACAATATTCATGTAACCAGTCTGGGACATTGCCATCGCAGAGTCAAAAGATGATTAAGGGGGTGGAACATCTTTCTTATGAGGAAAGGCTGAGGGAGCTGGGTCTCTTTAGCTTGGAGAAAAGGAGACTGAGGGATGACCTTATTAATGTCTATAAATATGTAAAGGGTGAGCGTCAGGAGGACGGAGCCAGGCTCTTTTCAGTGATAGCTAATGATATGACAAGGGGCAACGGGTGCAAGCTGGAACATAGGAGGTTCCACATAAATATGAGAAGAAACTTCTTCCCAGTGAGGGTATCAGACACTGGAACAGGCTGCCCAAGGAGGTTGTGGAGTCTCCTTCTCTGAAGACATTTAAAACCCACCTGGACGTGTTCCTGTGCGACCTGATCTAGGTGATCCTGCTCCAGTGGGGAGAGTGGACTAGACGATCTTTCGAGGTCCCTTCCAATCCCTAACATTCTGTGATACGGATGGGAGACTAATAGATGGGTAGAAACCTGGTTGGACTCCACAGGCAGTGGTTAATGGGTTCTCCAGTGACTGACCTGAAGGCCAGTAATATGTGGGATACTGCAGCCATCTCTCCTGGGAGCTGGTCTATTCCTGTCTCTATCAATGACCGCAAGAAAGCCAGAGTGCACTCTCATCAAGCCTGCAAATAACACTGCTTTAGGAGGCAACCAGCAGCTACATTTGAGGGAAGGGCTGACATCCAGAGGGACCAGGAACCCTAGTTCAGCAAGGAGAAGCACAGAGGGCTGCTCCAGGGAGGGAAGTGCCCTCGCATCATCCCAGGCTTGGACAAGCTTGGCCAGGGAACAGCTCTGCTGAGAAGAGCGTACGGGTCTCGGCAGGCAGAAAGCCAAGCAGCAGCCAGTGGCCTTTCGTATCTGCTGGCCTCCTTGATCTTACAATGGTTTATTTATTCTGCCTTTGAAGTATTTGATGTCGAAACCTTAATAACATTATTTTGGCAATTCTTTTATAAAATAAAGTAGCCCCAGTAGAAAGCATGATGCCAGCAGGTCCATGTCCAGGAGGTACTGCTAGTTGGGGATTTTTTTGTTCCCAAAATGTGCACTCTGCCTAAGCCAGTGCAAAGCCTTCAGCAAATAACTGAAAATTGTGATTCCTGTGTCTATAATTAAGCCACTACTGGCACTTTTTTAAGGGGCACATTCTACAGTGCATGCTGCAAAAGTAAATACTATGTGCATGAAAAAGTGCCACATGGTGACTGCAATGAGCATCTATGCTCGTTTGCCAAAGGAGTTCCTTGAATTTGTATTTAACTCCAATTCCTCACTAAGTATGTTAAAAATCAAGCAACTGCAAACTCCCATAAATATAAATGACTATTTGAATTTTCATTAATGTGGCACTTAGCACGCAAAACCAAATTAATTTATTTCCACATGCAAAAACCTGAAAGCGTTGGAGAGATGGTGCATGCTCACACACACTTGGAACAGAGTAAACTGTTAAAAATTTACTGGAAAAATTGTATACTGGGCATATGTAATAGGCAATTTGTGAATACATAATTGCTATTTCTAACCCAAACCAAAGCAAATCTATCCAAGAAACATGTTCATATAAACACATTATTTTATATATATGTATATATGCACACAAACGCACACTTTTAAATATTTTATAAAGAAGCACATTTTGAAAGCACGATAAAAAGAGTGTACTGGGGACATAAAGAGCCCCGCTTTGTTTCCCTAGACACAAGGCAAGCTAAGCACGTGCACCCACACCATAACCAATGCCCCCTGCCCTGTTAGCTTCTGTTGGGAAACCGAATAGCAGCTGCACAAAGAGAAAGTCAAATCATGAGCATCCAGAGGGAAGAGGAGACAAGAAACTTTAACACGAATGTCTCCTCAAGCTTAAACAGCAGCCCTGCCTTCAACCCATCCCATCATCTAAAATTCCACAATATAACATTCATCAGACAAGTACTTTGGAAGAAAAAAGGTTAATTAAAGCACATGCATGGCATATTAGTTGAAAGGCTGTCATACACCATCATTCTGTTTCCATTTCTCTTCAGTAGAAATCCTCTTAACTAAGCCTGAGCCATAAGAACATCTACTCCTCAAGTAATTGCAAAGAAAAGCAAGACCATTTTACTTCTCCAATTCTCAGTGTACATTCCAAGCCTTCTTATACTTAAAGCAAACGACAATAAAACCCCAAAGTATTCCTATTTGGAAAGTGTTTTCACAGGCTTAGAGACCATGATTGTACATCTTCAAAATGCTCAAGTACATACATGTATAAGGTGTCAAACATCAGTGTCACTCCTTAAAACACCTACACTTTTTTACCAGTCTATATGCCTCTATCTTTATATACATCTTAGATTTAACTAGGTTATATCTAAATTTTCCAATCCTTTCTGCATAGCACTTCTAAAACATGGCCTATACCATCCCTCCATACAACTGAAGTTCTTACCTAGACTTTCATTATCTCATGCCCGAGCTTATGCTGGTCTTGGCAAAAGTGAGCTTGCCCCACTGAGATTCATTTAGGATCCTTCTGAAAAGATCATTATCTTTTGTCTTGTCACATCTCTTTGCACACCTTCACCAGCTTCACTTTCTAGTATCTCAAACATAACACACTTACCAGGCTTCTTTTAACAGCCAAGAAGGGCCTTTGCACTTTGCTTATCGATGATTTGGTACCAAAGAGCTAACTTCAGCTGCCTCCAAACGGCTAATGATGCACTTGGTATCATTTCAAATGAGTATCAGCACGCTTTCTCAGACAGTGCTCATTACAAGAGGTGCTCCCAAATTTACAAGTCTCCTTTGAATCCCTTTTCAAAAGTCTCCTTTTCCATGTCAGCTACAAAAACTGTGTGTTCAGTAGCTCCAGGGGAATTTTTCTTCCATTAATATATATAATAGCCTTCTGAATTGTAGCATTACCATGTTCTGAGGCAAAGAACTCTGCAGGAATATTCTAGGAAAAAAATATATAACTGTGTTTATTTTGGACATCACTTTCTGCATTCATTTGATGCCTTTAGTCTTTGCATTGGAGTAACAAAAATCACTCCCTGATCACTTTTACCATAACGTTCCCAATTTTACAAACCTCTCCCATCACCTCACCTGGATGTTGCTGGGATCCTCACATCCAAACTGGAGACAATTTGTTTAATCAAACTCTTTCTGATTTTGCTGCTGATTCTGCCTGTAGAGATGACCTTACTGAGCTGAAGAGACACTTCACAAAGTTTTGTAGCAAAACCTTAAAAAGAGGTAAGCTTGTTTCCTCACTAGCAGGACAGGCTTCTGGAATTCTAGCTCAAGGCTGTAAGATACTGAATCCAGTGTACAAAGAAAAGTACCAGCACTACTCATTTCTGCTGCCAGTAAAAGAGAGATGCTCCATGTTACCCATGGTAGCAGAAGGGAAAGGACAGTGAGGGATATTGAAGACTGTCAAAACCTCCCTCAGCTGCTATGGTTATTCAGTCTCCACACCTTGTCTTACTACCATGAAAAAAGAATCAGATTTTCTCTGAAGGGTTGAACTTTACTGAGGATGATGAGGTAGCTGTGATGAACCAGAAAGCTGCAGGGAACCCACAGACTTGGTTTCCATGCACTTCAGTAGCAGCTCTAATGCAACTATTGTTAGAGCCTAATCTGCCTCCTGGTCCAATTCCTTATTCTGCAAGAGCAGGAAAAAAGAGATCAAGTTCCTGCTATAGACAGCAAAAGGGAATGGCTGTGTAAGGAAGTTCAACACACACATTAATTCACTAGATGAGCAACTTCCCCATGACACCCACAGCACAGCAGTTACATCCTAATGAATTTATATTTTTAACTTTAATTCAGGAAATCCATTTCTGACACAGATTTGAAGTTGAGACACAAATTAATGAGATTATCTAGTACTGGTTTTCTTTCCTTTGAGTGTGAACCTATAAGAATGTTGGTAAACACACTGAAAGGTTTTATGGTTTCACTACTTTATGATTAAATGATTTTATATACTTTTCTGAAACGTCTCACATCTGTTTAAAGAACTACTGTGTTTAAAAAATACTGAGTTGCAGGTATTTCCAAAGCCCTAGCCACATTCAATCACTGCTCTTTTTCAGTTTCCAAAAGAAGCAAGATAACCATTAACTATAGCATCAGGGAAAATAAAATCCATGCTGCCTCCCTAAGTTAACATTGCACACATCGCACATCCAATAAAAACAATCATTTAAAAAATCATAAAACCATTCAAACAATTTTATCTTTGTCATTTCCCATCACTTCTCTTACTACACCTAATCATTTTTTCATGTTTCTCTTAACAAGCCTTGCATGAGATGACCTAGTTTATTTGCATGCCTCCCAAACTGTGAAGTAGAATGTGTTAACATAAACCAAATGGTCCCAGTCATTCTGAAACAAGCCTCTCCTTTGCCAGCTACTCACCCTCTGCCACCTCTATCTACTGCCTTGACACTTTCCAGCCATTTCTCCTCCCTGACCTTTGCTGCCATCTCCTTTGTTCCCAAATCTTGCCACCCCAAATGCCTGATACTTCCCTGCTTTTTTCCTGAGCTGGTGTCACTTTCTTCTCCCTCCCAGGCCAAGCCTTCCAACCCTAAACAGCTGGGTTCCACCTTATAACTGTTCACTCCTCACTTCTGAGGTCACGGAACATCACCATGTGGGAATCAGTAGCTCAAGCTCCTGTGAGGCCAAGTGCTGCTCATCAAGCACACAGCAGCTGCTTCTGCCTGCTGTTTCAATGAACACAGTCTGCTTCCCAAATGTGCCATCGGCTAGCGAGCACAGCCCAGCAGACACCACTGGTTCACACCACCCCTTCCCATCACATGCCTGTAGAGAGCCACTGAACATGGGAGAAAGCCCAGCTTGAATTTAGTGCCAGAACATAGAGGAGAGGTCGATGCGTCACCTGCCTCACTGCTAAACAGGAGAGTGAAAGTTTCATGTTCTGATCCAGCAAAGGTGTCCATGACATCCCTGGCATATGGTATTGCTTAGGTTACTATTTTCAGCTTCCTTAAAGCAGTGTCTATGGTAAGATAATAGCTCCAAAATTGAATAATATAACATGAAGGGGGGGGAAAAAAAAAAATCAGAAAAGAAACAAAGTAACAGCAGTGAGGAAAAGGCCTTTAAAACTTCTGTACCGCTGTGGCTTTGTTCTGCTATTCAAAAAAAAAAAATTAAACAACCTTGCTATAAGCTGCCTGAAGCAAGCTATTTTCGAGTTTCCTCTAGTTTAATGACTACTCATTTCCTCGCTCCAGAGGCATTTCTCTAAGTGCCACAGGCCAGATAGGAGCAAACAAGTGCCTGTGGTAGTTAGGAGGAGAATATGCAGTGAACACTCACCCATTAAGTCCACGCCTGAAGGACAGATTGTGGATTGCCAACAGGGGATCCAGCGAGCAAATCATACAGAGATGTAAGAGTCTGCCACTCACACAAAATAACTTTCATTTCTTTAAAATTACCTTAACTGCACGCTCCTACAGCACAAGTTCACATCCAGAAAACATAATGGGGTTTGTTTCTTTATTAAGCAAACTCTCTCTCACTTATCCTCAAGTTTAATGGAAGCTGTGTCAGTCGTTATGTGACGTTTCAGAGGACACCAGCTAAACCCGCAGGAGCCTGGAGGCTTAGAGCCTGGGACCAGGAACTTTCCCCATACTAAGAACACAAAAGGAACTACAGCTAGCGTACACAACCCATGGTTGTGGCTGCAAAATACATCTCACCTGGCACCCTCATGAGTAAATCATCAAATCCACAGCAGTAGATTGGTCCAACATAGAAAGACTGCAAGGACAAACTTCAACATGCTTTTTCCTTTTATATCTAAAGACCAAACAGCTTGAGAAGGATACTAGAGAAATAAGATGTCTCATTCTCGTACTGGCTACCAGAGATGGTTTCTCCTCACATTTCTAGCTGCAATAATTTGAAATTCTTACAATAACAAATACTATTCCTTGTATTGCAAGGGTTTTTTCGCCACAAACGTGAGCGTTTTCCCATTCTCTCTGGACTGCACTGAGGACTCCAGCTGAACCAGGACAAGGGCTCTCTCAGCTGAACATGAAACACCACAGCAAACTGCCACGTAAGACAGAGGGAGGAGCTGGTACAAAATTATGCTGCCAGACTGAATTTGCAAAAGGAGCAGCTGTGATCTGGCATACGCCAGGTTTGATCAGACACTAGCTCTCCTCCAAAGGCAGTATATCTGTCATGTCACACCATGGCTGATTTCGTGGAAGTAAGACACTCAAAACGCACGCTGGCAACTCACTCATTCGCATGAGCATGGAGCCCTGGCCTAAGTCTAGTTTTGTTTGGGTTTAGGTAGCTTAGGTAACTGATCTATTCTTCACATGAGGCTAAAACTGGGGCAGAGAATACAGATGGGATTGTCGTTTTCCATTTGGCCATGTACTAAGGGCAACTGTTGCAGGAAGCTTGAACTGTAATGTAGAGATTTGGGGGTCTTAAATATCTACCCACTGAAATTGTACAGCTGTCTGCAGTTGTTGTCCAGGATAACTAGGAAAAAAAAAAATCAAAATCTCCTACTGTCACTCAAAGCTCATCATTTTCGGGAAAACCACTGCTTAGTAATATGCAACAGAAAGTCACTGCTGATCAGGAATACATCCTGACTCATATCCAACCACACACTGCTGCACAAGCCAGCCCAGAACACAAAGCAAGCAAATCTAATTCAATCCTTCCACACAGTTGTGCTGGACAGAACAACTCAAAGATTCAGTCTGTCCCAGTTACTACACTTCACCACCCACTACCCTTTTCTTAATTAATTGGATAAACTGACACCACCCCCCCCAAGCTATAATAGAAAATTATAATTAACAAGGTGATGATATAGGAGAAATCTGGCCTCCATCAGTATTGAACTGTTGTGTTCCTGTCCATTTTATTCTGAATTTTGCACAAGTAACTGCAACCACTCAGCACGGCCTCCTGAAATTTTGCTTTCACTAACACGATAAAAAAAAAAAAAAGCATTTCCTAAATGAACTAAAAAAGTAAAGAAACACTTTAATGAACGGGAGTCCAAATTGCCACGGCAGGTAACCGGGATAACACAAGATGATGGTACAGGCTCTGGATCTGCACTGACTTCCATGCAGCCTGTTCCCCACTTCCTAGGGGAGGACCACCAAAAGCCCAGAATTATAACTCTGACCACATGTCCTCTGAAGGTTCGCAACTGTAACGTGCCTAGGTCCAAAACTAGACGTATAAATGAAAAATATGCTACAATGAACATGTGCATCAAATACAAAGCACCAGAAATTCCCTCTTAATTTAATCTCCAATAAACTGAAGCGTGGTACCACAACCATCGATATTACTGGTTAACCGGTTGGAGGCTGCTGTTGAATAATGCAACACTTAAGCTCCTATATAGGATTATACTTTTTGTCTTAAAATTTGACTATTTTGTCCAGCTCAATGAGGATGAGGACAAGAAAGCCTCCAAAACATCAAACAAAAACTGCCACCCCAACTTACTGTCTCCAGGACATGCTCCAGAAATAAACTCCTCTACAAGAGTAACTTTGTCTTACAGATTGTCTAAAATTTTGACAAATGGGCAACCAATCTTACACATTGCCTCTCAGATGGGGAAGATCACTCTTTAAAAATCCACTAATCCACACCAAATAGTGAAGCTACAGCGCATCCTGTATGCCCACATTACCCATTGTCATCTAGAGATTAGGGTGGTGAATTAATTTAGGGAAATATTCCCATAGCTCTCAACAATTTTCAAGGAAATCATTAAATGTTCTTCTAAGTGTCCATTATGAACAAACATGTGCTGAGAACTTAACTTTCCCTTCCCACTTTGAAACCTGGGCACTGCATGTTACTTAAGTAGCCATCATGGACAAATCATTCTCTACTAAAAAACTAACTGAAACTGGCTATTAAACAGACACACCCACTGCAATCCAAAAGGGCAAAATGCAATTTCCTTCAATTGTAATGTAGAGATAAGACATGAGTAAGAAAACACTTAAATACAATTTAGTTTAATGAAAGTGAAATGTTTCACATATCCTCCACCAATAACCCCCAAAAGATCAATCTTCACAGCCTTTACTTCAATAGTTTCTCACTCCAGGGCTGTTCCCAAAGTCAATCCAATTCTTCCCATGAGCTGTCTTCCCTTCAATGGTATCTACCTTCTCCATGCTTAAAACACACATCAGTTTGTACTTCAGTCAATTTGAGCCTGACCTGCTCCCAAAGCATAAGAGACTGTCTCTAATCAGATCTGTCCACAGGCCACCCAAACCATTACAAGATTTTCTCCCAGTAAAGGCTGGGATCAAAGCCAATCACAGAGTCAGCTTGAACTTGGACACAGAGGAAGTCAATACAAGATGGGACTTCTCAAGCTATGAAGTACATCTCATCACCACAAGTGATAAATGAACACAGAAGTCCTTTCTCCTCTGGGAGTCACTTATTTTCATAAGAAGTGAAGTCTGATTTTAAAAGATCAATTGTTCTGGGCCAGAGTAAGATCTACGCTTCGAGATATGTAAGATGATTATTATCTGTTGAAGACAAGACACTATTTTGAGCTTCAGAAAACACAGCAATGCAAGGAAACTGGACCTGGAGATATCAGAGGAAGGCACAGATCTGGCTATAGTTTAATGTCTCATCTATGACCAGAGTCCTAAAGAGCCTTCCTTATTCTGTGTATCAAAATCCAAGTAAGAGTTTGCTGCATAACTCAGCCCCCACCTCAACACTCTGATTTTAGCTTGTTCCTTGCTGAGCATGAGGGATCAGAGCTGCAGCCCTGCCTGACGGGAAAGGGGAGTCAATCAGCTTTCTGACCCCAGCAGAGTTACAGATTTAAATCATCTGAGATCTTAAATCTAGGCAGCAATGAGAAGAGTATTCTCTTTTCTAGGTATTTCTAAAATCCTCGTGATGGAATTACTAGAAGCACAATCTGGGTCATGTTTCCAATGCAAAGGGTCGCTCCGGTTGTTTGATCCACGTGGCCGCTAAACTTCACGCTGAACAGAGGGAAAGCAGGACATAGGCAAATGCTGCTGAAAAACATCATTACAAAGACTCCACTTAGGAACACTGATAAGAATCCAGGCATTTTAATTACTCTTATATTTCCATACTATTTGAATAATTATTTGTATATAATTTATTTCAATAATTTGCATGCCTATCATAGGAGTTTGGACACTCGATTAAAAGGTAAAATAAATAGTATTTCACAAAAAGCAATTTTATAGAAACCTTGCAGTGAATTAATTATAAGCCAATATAACGAGCCACAAAATAAAAATTACCCCATAAATAATGAAGTCTCTCAGTCTTCCCATGGCACCCCCATTTCAGTAATCATACTGGTTCACTACATGCTAGAATAATTTCCACCATTCAACCTTAAACAAAAAACCAGCAGCGTCAGAATGTAGAAATTAGTGGATGCTCCACAGAGAAACTGGTTTGGTGTTAGACTTGGATAAAGCTGAAGGGGTTGAGGGAGCTGGTTGTTAAACTTGAAATGGATGAAGGATGATTCTTCATTGGGGAAAGCCAACACAAGAGAGGGAGGGGACAGGTATTGAGTTAACATTACTACCATCAAAATTGATTCTGCTCAGGCAGTAAGGAGGCGTTTGAATGGAAAACAGCATTTTTTTTTTATTTTTTTTTTTCTCTAAACAAGCAAAAAATCCTTGAATACAAATTCATGAGATGAGAGATAAGTGGTGGTCAACAGAGCAACTTGCAAACTTCAAGAGATAAGTATAGCAGATAAACATCTAGTGGTATAAACTGAGGGGAAGACTTGTGAAACCATGAAAGAAAAAGTTAGGTGTATCTTAGGGTAACAAAACAAAACAAAAGAAAGTAATAATAAAAATAAGAACTCTATCAAACCAGTCTGAAGTACACCTGATGCAATTTTTAAGTTTCTCTTAATTTCCATCAATTTTGATATTAAAAAGTTAAATAGTGGCGTCTATTTGTGGAACTGCACTATGTGGCACTTGCAACTTCTATTTCTCTCTTGCTCCATGTGGTAAAACTAGAGATGCTGCAAGATCACATACTCGGTCACATAGGGGACACCATCACCTTGGTTAGGCCACCAATGACCAATTTTGAGAGGAGAAATTTCTGTCTGTATTTTCCAGTAAAGTAGATTCATAACATTCTTCAATATACTGGGATTTATTTGCTCATTTTTAACAGCTTCACAGCACAGACAGTAATAAGTTACCCTTTTATTTTTGGATTTAAACCTAGACTATGACTCAGTTCCTTAGCTTAGAACTGTACTACACAAAAAGAGAGTAGTTGTTTTTTTTCTTTTGAGACCTTCCTTGAGATGCATTCACTGTTTACAAAAAAGCAAACAAATCCCACCAAAAACCCCAACACCCACTGTATCATATTTGGTCTTTCAAGAGCAAATCCTGCAGGTATGGAAGGAGGAGAGATAAAAACCTTCTACAATTTAGGAATCCCCCAACAACTGCCCCAAGAGCACAGTGAGCTCCACACTGTTTGGACACCGCTTGCTCTGCAGATGAGGCTCTTGTATGTTCACCACCTAAAGAACAAGCGTAATGAGGGGCCTGGTGCAATGATTTCAGTAGTCATGTTTACTCTGTCATGCCCTTTCAACAAGCATAAGTAGATAAAATCCCAAAACAATTAATATTATTACACACCTACCTCCTTGTGAAAATATATATAGTCAAAAAACCTCTCTTTTCATGTCATTTCCAGCACTCATTTTTTTGCCTTGTTTCTACCCACCACTCCACTATTTTCCTTCCTAGCTCTGGGATTTATTAACTTGAATAAAAGTGATTTCTACTAAAGCACTACTCAGCAGATGTCTAGCATTTATATTTATACAACTCTAGAACTCGCAATAAACATGATTTTTGTATTGCCACACTACGTTTTTAATGAGACATCATTCCTTGTCTCTGCTTACCAAGAATTATGTTGGCCACAAGTGAGCCCTTGTCCAATATTACTACACCACATAACAAGAGTCTGGAAGGCTGGATGGAAACTTCTCGTTAAAGATGAAGGAAAGCTTAATGGCTAAGGATTGCTCTCCCTGCACCTGTGGACAGCAGGACTACTCACATGCACGCAGGAAGGTGTCCATTGGGAGGGAGATGCCTGGGAAGGCATGAGGTGTAAACAGTTGGACTTTAGAGCTTATCTCCATCCACATCAGAACCACTTTCACAGAACTGTGCCAAAGACATTTGTCCATGGCTGAGTGTGTGGCTCCTAGATGATGTCAGATGTCTGGGCAGCCGGCCAACTTCCTATGGAAGTGATTTCAATATTGCTGAAGTTGAATCTAATTACATTTATCATACGATTACTTATGTAAGGAGCCAGCAGCTTACATAGGTAGCCTGTACTTTTGAATCTAATAAAATAATGTATGTTTTGAAAATATGAAAGAGATAGATTAAGGTACACAGAACTCATATTCAAATTTCATGCCTTCCTCTAAAGCCATTTATTCCAGAAAGGAACAGATGTTAGCCAAGACAAATTCTATCCTTGCTTAACTGGGACTTAGACTTAAGACAACCTATGATGAATATCAGAGTATTTTCTCACCTGCAAATTTACAGTTGTTCCATACCCATAATTATACTCTAAACATAACATTTTGCCCCTTCTACTCATGCTTCATAATAGGTTCTCACTGCCCCAAGGCTTTTCACAAAACATGTTCATTTATTCCCTTTGAGACTTTTCTCTTAAAACTTTTCTGTGACATACAAAATACTCCATACAACCAACCAACCAAAAAGCCAAGCAAATTTGAAGACAGTTATGCTACAGGTTACTGAATTCCCCTTCCTGGGCAATGTAACATCGGTGCTTCCATGTACAGTTTCACCTCTCTATACCCATTCACCTACTGCCTCATTTTTTTCCTGAGGCTGTAATTGCACACAACCAAGCCCAACCAAGCCCTGCCATGTGACCACAGCACTGACAGATCCCTGTGCCACAGGCAAGGAGCAGTGCCACATCAGGTGGGAAGATTCTGCACTGCACTCACGGTCATACACCAGATGATTGCCAACAAACAGAAATAGGAAGCCAGTCAGGGTCCTACCGAAGTAAAGCAGGGCACTGAACTTAATGCATTCATGTCCTCAGTGATCAGAGCATTCACAAATTAATATGCTCTGGGTTACACTTTGAAAGAGAAGAGAAAGAACTAAGGCAACTTCTCCCCTTCCTCTATCCTACTTCAGCCCCAGTCTTCTCTTCCAGTCCTCAAAATGGAAATATGCATTTGCAACACCCCAGTTCAGATTTCAGATTCTGGCAGTGTTTCCAAGGTCTTTGCTGTCCTTTCTGATCATCCCTCTCTCCTAAATAACAGCTCAGAAGTTCAGTGACAAACAACAACAGGAGAAGGACAGCAGTGCATTCAGGATTCACTGTGTGTCCAAAGGGACTACACTAACTATTATCATACTCTTTTTCTGTTCACTGCAATCTCACAACTCTTCCATGGAAATCTCCAATTTGTTTCCATAAATTAAATTTGGACCATTCTCTAAAAATGTAAATAGAGCAGACAGAAAATAAATAAAATAATGAAATAAATAATAATAAAATATTTCCCCTGTGGTATTATTTGCATAGGACTTATTTGTAACAGTGCCAATCAACTCATCACTATGAAGTATATTGTGCAACAAAGTGTTTGAAAGCATTCTGAAATTTTGGAGAAAATGAATGGGAAGTGTCCATCCAGATAAGTAATATATTAAGTAAGAGCTCTTTATTATACCAGTCAATGTTCAAGAATCTTAATCCTTTCATCTTCATTAAAAAATGTTTTCATTTGTTACGTATGTCTCAAATGTTAGATGAACGTTAACATTTTCTTTCAAAGCTTACTGCGATCTTTATACTTTTGCTTGTGTACACTTAGTGATATTTTGTCATTTACAGCTTTTTAATAATATCCCCCACAACCCCTCTACAGTAAGTGATTCACTAGCCTGAAGAGTTTACTGTACTAGAGATGCAAAAATTAAGGTTGCCTGTGTCAGACTTATCTTTTACAGAATGGCCCCACCCAACACAAGAAAAAAAAAAACAAAGAAACCAAAAATATCCCCCCCTTGTATCGAGACGTTCTCTGTTAACCCCTCTTCCCCCCCAAACAGGGGAAGAGAAAAGGGACAAGGGAAAGAGAGACTTATGGATCACTGTTGGCCTCCCTCCCAAATGGGAAAGGGAATGAGAGAGACTGACGGATTAGAAAACTAAAACAGCTTTAGTGAAGACAGCAATAATAAAAAGGAATATACACAAATATATACAAAACCACTATCTAACCTAACCCCCCTCGTGGCAATTATATCACCATCACCACTGAGGCTGTGGAGCAAGCACCAGGAAAGTCCCACACTGGGCTCAGCAGTGGATGGGAACCAGGTTCAGGAGCTGGGTTCAGGAAAACATGAATTGGGACCAGAGGCAGAATGGACGAAGTCCTCCTCAGATGCCAGCCNGGAACCAGGTTCAGGAGCGGGGTTGAGGAAAACATGAATTGGGACCAGAGGCAGAATGGACGAAGTCCTCCTCAGATGCCAGCCATTGAAGAAGAGCAAGCCAGACAGATCAAGAAGGGCAGAAAGAAGGGCAAGGGCCGAGATCCTCATGATCCCTCAGCTTTATACTGAATATGACATATATGGGATGGAATATCTCGCTGGTCAGTTCAGGGTCACCTGTCCTGGCTGCTCCTCCCCGCAGGTGCAGCCTTTCACTTTCTGCACCTCCTAATATGGTACACAAGATTCAGCAGTGACCTTGGTCTGCACACCAATCCTTGGTTATAACACTAAGCATGAAGCATTGTCACTGCTAGAAGCAGATACTGTCTGCAAAAACATGCTGTGAGCTTCAGAAAGTGCAGTTAGTGAGCAGACTCAGATGAAAAGTAAAATCACTGAACAGAATTGGTTTGGTTCTAACTTAAACTAGGACATCCTGACACAAAGGTCACATCTTCACCAAATTTCAAGCACATGTTCTCAAACAGGAAACAGCTTTTTAAGACAACTTTTTAATAGGTAAAAACCAAAACAAAAAAACAACAACAGCAAGGAAAACTGCTTATCACAACAGCTGACCTATTCCAGCTAATTTGGCAAGAAATTGTACTTGACAAACCTTACCATGAAATAAGTCAGCTTACTTCTAAACAAAATAAACATGATCCAATTTCCCAAGCTTAGATTTTTTTACAAAGCTTTTCCCCATTGCAATCACATTTTCATTCAGATCATAACCCTAAGCAATCCTCTAAACAACTGAATTTCTGCAAGGGCCACGACCCCACTTGCAGCTTCCTTCACCCATCCCGAGTCACCACCTCTCACCAGGAAAACCCTGTGATGGAGGAAGAGGGAAGGACAACCCTATGCCCAGGAGACCCTGACATGCTTCATTTAAAACATCAGGGAACAAAAAGTATTTTCAAATTTTGTTGGTTATTGCCAAGATTAGACCCAAATGAAAGTCCAAGATGAAAGCAAACCTGAAAAGAGTAGGAATCAAGGTCTACAACTCCAGGCTGGCTTTCACCCTTGGAAAACACAAGCTCTGACAAGCCTTATTTTGGCAAATTCTAACACAAATCACCACCTCTAGCTGGGCCCACCTTCAGTCACTTGCCACTATTTCGGTGTTGTTGATGCTCATGCATGGAGTGATTCACATATATTTATTGTATGAGTCTTCTGGTAAATAAGTGTAAGCCATTTCTATATAGCGAAATCATCTTTTACAACACCTATCAATAAATAGGGCCTTATGGGATTCCACGTTATGAATACAGGATACACAGTGATTTAAAATACTTCTTGGCTAATGTTAAGAAAAATAGGCCATGAATACAGCCTAGAAATCCTGAACTGCCTCACAACACAACAGTCACACAAAGGATGCTTCGCAGGTAAACAGAACAGCAAACATTTCCAAAATTATCCAGTTTGGTTTATAATTGATTTGGTTAACACACATTTTGCTTTTGACTTTGGGTATTTTGTGACCACAGTTATCCAGCAAAACAAATAGATGTCATTTTTAGCAATTTATAACCACACAGACACACTCTGCTGCAGAGCAGACCCAAGGCTGTATGCACAGATCTAACTCTGCTTTCCCTGTGTATACATTGTGCAGTGCAACATGATAGAGATGCAACCACGAAGCCACACACCACACTGAAAATCAGTACAATGACCCAGCGAGGGCAGGCTATGCCATGTCCTGTTATTCTCCTCCCCTCCCTCACCCCCTACTTTTCATTTTCATGATGGTCCAGCACTTATTTTACAGACTTTTTACAGCATCTCCTCTCTAAGGTATGTAAATAGTTTAGTCAACAGTAATGCATTATGCAATTTATTTTCAGCCAACAGCAGAGCCCTCCTTAGGTGCAATTCATGGGAAGAAGCAGCTAATTATGGTAATTCATCTGCAGACTTAGGTGAGCAATTTCACTGTTATTCTGCTATCCTATTTAATATACATATGTTGTATAAGAGCAGCTAAATGGCAAGTTTCAAAACTGACATCCCAAGCCCTGATTCTGTAACAAGCTTTGAACCTGGGCTTTAAGGCAGAGCTACAGTAAACACCACTTCTGGGAGGTGAAGGAGTTGATTTACACAAAACAACTTGCAAGATCAGCATTTAAGGTAGTCTACTGAATAGACCTCTACAAGATCCTAGAAATAATTCTATGCTATTGTATTGCACTATTTGTGGAGCAGTATGTGATCATATAATTAGAGATCATACAGTACATTCATACAAAGAATACTTTAGGGCTTGCCAGGGAAGGGGGGGGAGCTCTTTTTAAAAAAAAGAAAATTACGTTATCTGGAAATTCAGAGCTAGTCTCAACAACTCAGAAATTATACCAGGGAGCTTTTCCTTCACAAACTCTAGAGGAATACATTTCAGGTCTGATTTCTGCCTGAGCAAGAATTAGTTCCAAACAAAATAAGCTGAGATTTTCAGTCATTAAGATGCTAAAAGTCTAATCAAAGTATTCCGTAAAATAATCTAAAATACTTGTCAATATTAAAAAAAAACAAACCAACCAATAATTTCTAAACTGCAGCTCTGATTGCAATGACAGGGAGCAAAGATGGCAGTTGGCTCAGAACCAACACTGAAAGAAGCGCTCTGGATGGGAACAAGAAAAATCCCATCGGTTTGGGAGCTAAACCAAAGGAAAGGAGAAAATGAAGGGCAGGTCTCAGCTAGGTGCAGGAGTGTGGCAGTTCCCTGGAGATGCACTGTGCTCAAGCAGAGACTCGTGAACCTCTCCATTTAGGGGAAGGCTCCAGCCTCTTCTCATGTTGACCTGGGCCGGAGGCTGTCCAGACTGTCTTCCCTGTGAAACTTCCTTTGGGACAGCCCAAGCAGCACCAACAACAGCCTGACCCAGCACCCACTCCCCTGGGCAACTCAGCATATGCCTTTCAGCAGCCCTGAAAGAAGAGTCCTTGGTCCTGGGGCTCTTCACTGCACCTCGCCTTCACTCTCCTGTAGCATGTCTGTAGACATCAGAAACCAACTGCTAAATGATCCAGCTTGCGTAACTTTGAAGAGCATGCAGCTACCAAAGGGCAGCCTTCTGCCAAATCCCTGCTCTTCCGAGTGAAGCTTGTTAGAATAGTGCAACAATCACTGAAGCTGTGCTTGCTGTGGAGAATGGGCAGCCAGATCAGCCAGGTCTGTATGTGCAGCGCTGGTCTTCAGCCATAAACCAAGCCTAGAAACCTGCAAAACCCCCTCAATTAAAAGCTTAAGGTGGTAGTAACTCTAGATAGTCACTGCTTTAATGACAGAAGGCACAGAATTTGTTACATTAACATCTTGAAGGTCTCAGTGAAGCACATGTCCAAGATGAATACACAGACATTCAGACAGTTTTAATTTTAACGTTACACACACTGACACAGCCGCAGGACTAAAACATGAGTGGTCTCCAGCTTCTCTGTCTGACTACATACACTAGAATGTGTTTTGCCAAAACTCATAGCTAAAATGAAAACCAGCCCTCCAACAGCACAAACTTCATAAACAAAATAAACACACGGCAAATATTTAAGGCTTCCAAATAAAGGCTACTTCTCTAAATTTCAACATTTAAACTGGCAACAAAGCATTTCAGACACTGAAACAAAGGACTGGCTAAAAAACGCTACACCCCCATCATCATCATCATCATTTTAAATGGTTCCTTTTTCTGTTCTCCTGAAACACCCATGGCACTCAAATTAACTGAGCAAATGAACGTATCCCTAGCCATTTAAAACAAAAAAAAAAAAAAAGGAAAAATTAAATTTAAATCTTTTTCCTTAACTCAAAACTGGAAAACTGTCAGCCCTGAAAATTAGTTTCACAAGAGTCTTAATGCATCTCAAAATGGCTCACTTGCTAAACATGACAAGCAAATTCCAAAATAAAGGGAAACCCTTTCTCTCAACACACACACTAATATTTTTCCTTCCTGAAGGTTGGATCATTTCCAGAGAACCTGAATTGACTTCAATGGAGCGATAATATATTTCTTCCAAAGATGTAGACTGCCTCAGAATACAAGAAAATGTTTCCACTAAGAAAGGGCTTCACTCAGCTTTTCTAAAAATACCCAAGGATCGCACTTAAAAGCGACTTTTTTAACAATTAGAGCTTGACTACACCAACAGCTGTATCTGCTGATGTATAGATATTTATTACACTAAACAGGATTGAGAAGCTTGCTTTCTGGAGTCATTCCAAAAAAAATGTGAACACGCTGTAAATTCACACTTTTAAGTTCAAGCCATGCTACCTAGTGATTGTAAATACATTCTTGTAAAGTTTAAGGGATTTATTAAGGTGCTAGCAGGATTTCCTTTTTAAATTAACCTGAGGATACTTCTCTGTATATAGTAAAAATAAGGCAAGTCACAATATATATAAAAGCACAATTTACAACAGCAGAACCTAAATGCATACAACTTTTCAGTACTATTCCCTAACTGAAGAGATTTCCCCAAATTAAAACACTCCCTAAAAATTAATTCTCCAGCAGATGAAAAATATCCAAACAACCTATGAAAATAAGACAATGTAACAGAAAGCATGTGCTCATTGATACCCACAAGTTGATGCCTGCAAGTCAAGGCTTGCAACAATAGGTGCAGGAGTTTAGCTTCAGAAATTAAGCAATCTTGTAGATTCGCATGGGGCTGTGCAGACCCCCACTAACCACATACTAACTTCCTGGTTCCCTCATCTGAGTTTATGGGTTAAGAGAATGTTGATGCTGTCTACAGTGGTCTTATTAACTTTTGTACTTATATATATGTAAATTTTTCAAAGCCTTTCTAAACAGACTCCTCAGACTTCTGAAGTGAGGCTTATAAGACACACAAGAGGCTCAGAAGGGGGGGGAACTGACATACAGCAGGCAATGAATCTTCCCAATTAGCAAAACAATCAAGTAAAGGAGTTAACCGAGGCCTTGTGAAACCTGATCTGGTGGTGAGAAGGAGCCAAGAGATAGCAAAATATCTACTTTTAACAAGGAACTGTGAAAACCTAACAACTAGGCCTTTGAAAAAGAGCCCAAAAAGACTGATAAAAAGGAAAGGTGCCTCCCTAATTGGCACTGAGAACTGCAGAATTGCCAAAAGAAGCATGAAGTCATCAAAAATCTACAGTAACTGGGGTAAAGGTAGATGTGGCAGAGGGAAGATCACGACCACTGAGTCATGGACCACCTGCCCAAGTCATACCACCGTCTCAAAAGAACAAGAGACAGAGCACACGTAGTAATTTACATAGCAAGTGAGGATGTACTGACCAATCATACAGGTGAATAACAATGCACATGTATTAGAAAACAGAATAATTAACAACTTTGTGTATAAATAACTGATGCTACAGGATGAGGGCATTCACGTTAGGAGGAGAGATCCCCCACGCACTCAGTGCTGCAATAAAGAATGCCTCCCTTCTAAAACTTCAGACCGAGCCTTACAGGGTTTCCTTTTCAACCAGATTTTATGGTATCATCAGGATCACGAGCACAACTGTGCTTGCCAGGCCTGCGATGTGCTTTGGGACACACCTATACTGCCAGGGAAAACTATCGCCAGAAAGCAACCTCCTATGTTAGGGCTGCACTTCTTGTGTAAGATCTGCAACGCTTTGTCTGCCTGGGGCACACAGCTCTGACAAAGTAAATACCACTGGTTCTTAGTAAAGGGCATAAAAAAAGATTTTCATACAAGCTTGTAAATTTGCTTAACTATAAATTTAGAAACAAGAATCGTTTAGGAAGCTATTAAGGAAGACCTGCCCAAATAAAATGGTAAGCACATGACAAAGATCATGTCACCACTTACATCTACTTTATATACGGACAAATCCAAGCAGTCAAGACAGTAGGAGTAATGCAATCACTACATACAGAAAGGCTGGTGTCAGACCAGCTTAGCTATTTGCTGGCCCAACACAGTCTGTGAAGATTTCGTCGGATAGCAAAGCTGATAGAAGAAGTTCATGGCCCGCCCTTACCTATCGTAGATAGGTTTGTTCCTACGGACAAGCTGTAGTTTACTGTAACCCTCAAGATAACAATGAAGGTGTCTGTGGTGTCATGCTGTAAATTGGTTCAGCAAAACCACTTGGAATTTAATACCCTCCCAAAATAGCAGTAGGTTTTTATGCAATTCTCCCAGAGATTGTTTGTAGGACCACTAAACCACTGTATCAGTGTGGCAATAAACCATGGCAGAGGACAGAAACTTTCTCTCCAGACAGTGAGGTTCACAGAGCTTGACCTCTAGCTTTTGTTATGCGTCTCAATTCCACCAAGAGCAGGGTCAGGTTAGGGGTCCCACCACCCCCACTCCCATCTCTGCCACTGGGACAAGCAGGTAGCTGCTGTGTTCTGAAACTCATCCCTAAAGTGGCTCCACCAAGAAAGTTCAGCCTTTCCCCACCTCCAAAGATCTGCCAGGGTCTGGAAAAAGCACAGGCATCTTAAAACTTCATATAAGGCCGCACTGCCACGTTACTGAGGACACAAACATGCCTAACTTTATGAACCAAGTAGCCTGATTTCAACGTGATTTTTCATCATACATGGGCACTATCAGAAAGTTTTTTTCAACATGAAGGACCAGGTTTTGTCCAACATAAAAAAAACCTAGAAGACAAGCACAGAACCTATGAATACAAAAGGAGCACTTGCCTAAACTAAAAGCTCCAAGTAAGCAGAGGCTGAAAAATAAAACAAAAGCCACTTTACACTGCTACGCAGCCTTGCACTAGAAGATCTCAGGGCACTGAACTGATCTGAAAAAATTCCTGTTAAGTATTAAATCACTGGTGCATGGGTAAGTTTGTTAATCCATTTGCTAAGGTCACACAGTGGCAGAAATAGCAGATAATCCTGAGACCAGCTCTCTGTCCTAATTGTTATGCAGACAGGAAATCTTCAGTGATGTAAACTAAAAATAAAGTAAATACAGTTATGTGTTACATACAGGTATATTAGGTCAACTCAGAAAAGCAAAATTGTGCATGTGGGGAGTGAAGGTGTGTCATTAGGGATCCACCACAGATCTAGATATGCCTACGAAAATTTAGAGAGGGAATTTATAACCAGAAAGTAATAATTCCATAATTCCCTCTATTCAAGCAGTGTCTATGAAAGGACTGTGTAGACGAGCTGCAGCAGTGCTCAAAAAGAAGTCTGAAAACCTTGAACAATAACCCATGGGATATATTCCATTACTGTACAGTGCCCACATTAGGATGTCAAAAGCTTGCCATTCCTTCTGTATTGAAATAAAAGCAGATTGCCTGTAATCCACTAAAACTGGAGAAGTCTTCTAATACCAGAGGGCAGACAGATGACATTGTCAACACACAGTCAGTAGAGCTATGACAATTTCTACCAACTTATTGCCATTCCATATGAAAGCAACCTGGTAAAACCCACTATGGAGCTCTGACAATTCCAGACCGTTTTGATGAATGCTCTTGTATTGATTGGTATAAAATAAAATGCAAGCACCAGTTTCTAAAGAGGAAAAAGCAAGACTATGAGCTGACAAAAAGATAAAAACTTATTCTACGAATTAAAAACACTGAACCAGAAAATGAGCTATATTGACATTATTAAGTACTACAAACAATGATATGATAAAATTACTGTAGGCAAGGAAGACTAATCTTTCTACTATTCCTTAGGCAAAACTCATGGTAATTTCAATGGGATTCTCCCCCCATCCCATATGGCTGGATGACTACATCCACAGCCTCCACATGCCAAGTTTGCTCCTGCAGCCAGTCTCTATTGTATCCATCTTAGATACACTGCACATATCCTGGTTACAGGGATTCATAAATACCTAGAGTAATTAGAGGTAATCCACAAAACCATGACTTCAGTGGAGATAAGGTTCACTATTATCATCTCAAGTGTCAACAGTTTGGGCATAAAGGACTTCTATTTGAAAGACTTTCAAGCAAAAATCTTTCACTGATTTTCTCAAAAGCATTTCTTGCATTCTCTCTGTCCCAAGCATATCTATTTCAGAGCTATAATACAAGCTTGCTATCCACAGGTTTCACTGGGCAACAAGGTATGAGAGAGTTTATAACACATTAATCTCTTCCACTTATTTTTCTGGACAAAAAGATAACAAATAAAAATGATGCTTAACTACGAAGCAACAGGGTATTTCACTTACGACACAGTTTCTAGCTGTGAACTCTTTAAAGACAATCTTCCAACTCCAAAGGCACAACTCTGCATGCTCATCTGTGCAGCACAGGACAAAGGCCCCTGTGCGAACGTACCAGCTCGGTCTCAACATGGTGTTTGTTCACCCAGAACAATGGGGCATGTGACTTGTCAACACTACCCACAACAAAAACAATAAGATAAGGCTGCCTCTGATTTCGTGATGACTGACCCTGCCTTTGCTAATTTTGTCACAGTGTCAATAAAAATATATTGCATAAAATGCGTGATTTTAAAAAACCCCAAGCTAACCTCGCAGAGTGCTGCTCACTCAAACTTCCTCAGCTTTTCACATCCATACTAAACGCTCACACCAACTCCTCCAAAGCCTCCCTCTGACTTCATCAAGAGTTGGATCAATGTTTTATGCCTAAAGCCAAGATTATTTTTATCAAATAAAGGCACTGCCAAAACATGTCCTCCCTGTCTCCTGCCCTGCACAGGTGTCCCAGCCACCCCCTGCTCGCAGGCAGGCCTCTGGCTCCCCTCTGCTCACTACCAGTGGCACAGCCTCCAACATGAGACCTCCTTGGCAGTTCCACAGGTTTCACTCTGCACCATCCAAACCCATCTAACTCCACTGGTTCAAAAGGGCCCAGGTAGGATCAAGTCCTCTATGTAAACTAAAGTTGGGAGAAAAGGAAAGAAAGAAGAGAAAATGAAGAGAATAGAAACAAAAAGGCACCAATTTGGTTTAAAGAACTGATGAAAGAATAGACAGGGAGAATGCAAAAGAAAGTAAAAAATGACAAAAAGAAGAGAGAAAGCCCAGGGAAAAAAAAAAAACATGTGTGGCGAGATTAGAAAATCAAATAAAGCCCTAGGAAAGGATAATAATAAAATGATGTAAACTGTCAGGCCTGAGACAAAACACTGCAGTATATTACATTACATTTGCCACATTCGTGCTATAGCACGGACAAGGAAAAAAAGCCAAGCAGAGGAGAGGGCAAGGCCACACTGACCGCTGCAAGGGGTTAATTTTAGAAAGAAAAAAGCAGTACAATCTTGCACCACTTGTCTTTTAATTATGCAGGGGGAGGTCTGGGGGTTATTTTAATCACACAGAACAGCAGCAGGCCAAATAGCACCAGACCAAAAAATAAAAGTAGGCAGCAACAGGCACATGGAAGTCAATTATGATTCTAAACTTTCCCTATTTCCAGTTCATGCAAATGAAATGTGACCAACCTGATCTTTGAACACGTTTTTTTAAAAACGGTGCATTTCTTTCGTTTCACCTTGAAAAAACTGTTCCACAAGCAGATAGCTACAAAACCACAGCTGGGAAAGTGGGAGGCACGGTAAGCATGCAAATAAGATTTTACATATTCTAACACCATGAATGCAGCTTTCTGGAGCTCTTCAGCAATGTCCAACACACACAAGCCTCACTGCTGGCACAACAGAGAATCTCAGCCTACATCATGGACATAGTCTTAGCCGGTATCTGACACTGTGTTTCACATACCCTCCGAGTCTCTCGTATGAAGTCATCCATAGCGTCAGAGAGCGAGTCAAAACACATCAGAAGTGTTTTCCCTGGCTACCTCTGAAAGTTTCCATCCCTTTATCCTTCACGTAACTTTTAATTATTCTTAGCATTTATGTCAATACACACAGGATCTTTGAAAATCCAGTTTTGTGCCCCAGTACATACAAGCAACCAGTATCTCTCTAGCATGGGACACCAGCTGTGTCCCAGACGCTGGGACAAGAGGAGATGAACAGGAACATTGAGAGACAGACAGGAATACTAAGTTTGGTGCTTCCACAACCAGCCCTCAGAACCACACTGAGAGCAGAAGGTTAATCTTTAAGCCATAAGCAATACCCATCTATTTTACCGCAAAGTAATATATCTGGGAGAGCTGCAGTGTCCAGGCACCTCAATGGGATGACTGAACGGTCAAGGAGGATTCCGGCTTCTTTTTAACAGAAAAGACTCTTAGAATTTAATTTCTAATTTATTTAGTGTGTACTGTATGTACTGTAAGAAGGAATCATACAAAGAGCCTTGATGAACTAGAAATAAATAACCCATATCAAAGTAGCCTTGCACATGTAGACAGTAGAGGAACCAACTAAAGTGGACTTTGCCAACAGTAAGATAAACACGTTGATATTTCTAATGTAATCAAAGTCTGTGCACAATTGCCCTGGAAGACAGTCACAGAAATGCAGAGCATTTTTCTTACAACTCAAACAACTGTGACAAATATTTACTATAATGGTGAAAGCTGTCAAAAAAACCACTTTGGTTTCTATTAATCAGCTACATTTAGAAATCCGTTCCTGCTATCAGATTAAGCTCACTGTAACTGCTTAGTAGGCTGTCTCATTGTATCTTTTAAGTTTTATTGCATTCAACAGATTGAAAAAAGTCAGGAATATGAAACGTCAATCTTACACAGTGCTAGAAATTCACAGTCTAAACAAGACACGCCAGACTGTAAAATTTAGTTGTGCATTTGAAATAAAGTGAAAAATCAGGTACCATGTTTGCATCAGCAAAACATTCATGTTATACAGCAAGTACAAACTCTGCTTCTCTAAGCCCCAGATCTCTGGCACTAGCTATGGGAAACAGATCATCTATTGCTACATAAGGTATGTTCCTAGCATGATTTATTTGATATCAACATTAATAGGTGGTTGGACAACACTGTTCCTAATTTTCCTCCATACACATCTGTGTTAACTTTAGAAGTACATTATAAAGTGCTAAACCTGACCGAATGTAACCCCAAAGTAAATACGTTACAGATTCACAACTATCATGGCAAAACTCCGTATTTTTACAAAGCACTTCCTAATTAAAATGTATCTCTAAGTGTCTGTGTTCAGGAATGCATGTTTGTGTTAATATCCAAGCAAAAATTTCTGCACCAGAGAAGAATGTTGACATCCGTACAAAAATGAGCTGTGATTCATTGTTGAACAGTTGTCTTCCCTTTCCAGAACACCGCAGACTGAAGGACATATTGCCAAACTGAAAGCATCAATACTTCCTTTAACCTAATATAGGACAAATAAATACATTTCAACAGCTTCTAAATCTTGTATGTCCTACTTTTTTGACCCAGATCTTGTTATTTCCCCCATAGGTCTATGCAATGTCAAAACTATTTTTTCCCCACAAATTTAGATTTAACCTAAAAGAGGAAGAGTTCTCATCACTTCTGTGAGCTACGCAGACCTGGAAGTCGGGGGGAGGGGGTCAACCAACATACTCATCTCTGTTAAGATCAATTGGTATTTTACTGTAAATTTTCAGCCATACTTAGCACACTCTCAACTGCTGAAGCTAATAGTAAAAATTCTCATTTGTTCCAACCAGACTGTGAGTTAGACCAGTACCAATGATAAATGAAAAATAATTAAATCTTTTTATTACTATTTTTACAAGGGAAAAATGTATTTTCAGAATTCACGCTGACACTCAGGCATTATTCAGTCTGTCCAAAAAACACAGAAGAGCTATAAAACTTGTTATTCCTCTCCTCGGCCAGCCTGCACAACTTCTTCCAGGAAATCAAACTGTCTCTTCTTTGGTCCTTTTAAGGAACTATCAGGGGATTGAAATTCACCTCGTGTGTGCTCACAATCAGGCAAATTCCCAGCTCAGAGTTTGCCAGCGATAGGTTACCCATGTGAAGAGCCTGAACTTTTAACACCATTCATGTCAAATGAATGCAACTTTTAGGATAGGTTATATTTAGGGCTCTAAACCTTGACAATTTCTGTGGTTTTGGCACTAGGCAGAGTATTTAGCACTACATTTTCATGAATAGTAAATATTTGACCCTTAACTCATAACCTTGGAAGAACGCTCCACAAATAGGCTGTACAGAGATCTTTTCTGTATGCTCTCCAGTTGCCACCAGCAAGCACATAGCTGTGAACAGAGAAGTTTCCAGAGTCACTTTCACAGTCCTAATTCATAAAAACCTACCATGGGCCTGACGTCAGTGGGGTTCAGTGGGAGCTCTGCACGCAGCTGGGGAAGCAACGGAATCATTCCCCAAACCCACCAACGGGTTAAAAGAAGCACTAGCGTTAGCTGCAGAGACAGTTGCTTGCCTGCCCTGCCACACTGGCAAAAGTATTGCCCCACTGAGGGGAAAGGGAAGGCCTGCTACTCACACCACACCAGCTAAATTTCTAGTAAAGCACCTTCAGCAATCCAAAGTAACACTCAGTATGTCTGCATATGGCACACGGTTGTAAAGAGTGTCTCTGTAATACATGCTTACACCAAACAGAGACTGAACTGAATCGCAGACCATAAACAACAAAAAAAGAAACCACACAACTGTTTTTTCTCTAGATGATTCTGATTTTTTACTGCTAGGCATTACTTATAAACAAGATTGCTCCTTTGCAACATGGAAGAATTACAACAATAAACACAAGTCAGAGTACACAACATAGTCCTTTACTAACACTGCTCCCAGAAAGAAACAGAAAGTGCATCCTCACGGGAGTTTGCAAAAGCCAGCAAACCACACACAGGACTTGATTTTTAGAAACACTAAGCACACACACAGACTGTGCCAGCTTCACACGCAACTGTGGGGACTCTGCATCTTTGAAAAAATGCCTATTAACATCTTACTTTACAGATGCAGATGCCAGTTTGTACTCTTAAGAGTTGTGTTTGTACCAAGCAGATCTGCAGCACAAACACCCCCACCACCCTGTGCTGGGCAACTCTTGGAGCACTGTGGGGTACACACAGCACCACGAAGGGCCACACGCGGGCACTGAACCAGCCCAAGTGCAAACAGGTTGACACTTGGTCAGCTTGCCTTATTTGTCCTAAAAAAGGACCTATTAGTCTTAGAGCATATATGCATGTTGCTCCTGGTATTCACTTGTTTAGAAGGGCCTCAGTGGCACTGAGCTACACCATGTACACTTAGATTCAAAGACCAAGAGGGGACTCTGAAAGATGCTGCTTACGTTGGCTGAGACAGTTCTGTAAAACTTATCATCATCATTTTGGTTTTTCAGAAAGCTACACCAATTCACCAGGCCTTTTTATTATTATTTTTACAGGTAAGAAAACATTCTCAAAAGTCTTTCTAGCAATCAGGCCACCCAAGAAAGTGAGTGAGCAGGAGCAAGATGCAGCACCTGCAGTATCACTCCTTGCCTAGTTGAGCCAGCTAGATGATACAGATTTGATCAGCATGTACATTTTCACCTGGTTTGGAATGACTACTTAATTCTTATCAAGAAAGAATTTAAGTCTCTAGCAAGATAAAAAGGAGACTCTAAAGGATGTCACAGAAAACTATGTGGTAAAGTATTAAAAATCAATGTTTCAGAGTGTAAGCTGAGTTACAGTTCTACAGATCCTTCAGAACCAAGGGAAAACTCAACTTAAGCTCAAATGTGACCATTAAGGACTCCAGGGCATTTTGTATAAACAATTTCAGCCTTGTTTTCGTTACAAGGAGGAAGAAAAAGGCCTTATCATCTTGGATTAGATGCCACAAGGCAGAACCCTAACGAGAAGAAGTTGTTCACAGTTTTTATACAAACTGGCAGAGTGATTTCTAGACCAGACTTCTGCACTTTTTCACTCAACCTATCAACTCTCATGAAGTGACAGCTACGCTGCCTTGTCTTCACTACTTCTTACCTCAAGTTAGCTAATTCAATTTTGTGAAATTAAAAGAAAGCCAATATATTCCCCTACAATTTCATCTGAAAAGATATTTCTTATTCCTCATTTCATTGTCGTACTTTATCTCAGAGGAAACCAATTATGAGATGAATAAAGCAGTCTCCATCTACTCTGCTTGAGATCACTAGATGAACCTTTTTCTAGGAAAGTCACTCTTCTCATTAAGCTACTTTGCAGAAATTAAAACTGCCTAACTTCATACTTTAGTGCTTAGAAAACTGCATGTATGTGGGACAGGGGTAGCTAAATCAATAGGAGAAACACAGGAACCGTTTCTTCATCACTTGTTAATTAGAAGGTACTACATTACTGCTGTAATGCAACTCCGAAATACTAAAAAGAGGTGTCAATCACAGTTCTTAATGGAAACTTCTGACACTTCTTCACCTAACACAAATACTTAAATTTATATTTAAAATAAGCATGCAATGAGTATATTCTTGCAGTAGTCACTTTTTGTAGGAGCCAAACACGTGTAATTACAGAGTGTACAATATGCACTTTCACTTCTCTCCCAACCTGCAGCTATTTGCATGAGCTCATGCTTAGGGCTTTAACTACAGTCATTATTGCACCCTACACTCTGCGTGTGTGCATGCACAAACACACACACTCCGGATGGTCAGTACACATAACAGTATCACAATTCCTAATATAAACATCATGAATTAGATTAAAAATGAGCTGTGCTTCAGTATGACACATTTCAGAATCACAACATTGTAGTCCTACAGAACACCCTGTCCTCGCCCTCATCTCTCAAGTGGAGACTGGACCACTTTTTGACCTCCCTAACCCAGTTCAGAAGGGGAAGAGCTGGCGGCAGGTTTGTGTCCATCTCTTCTCCACTTGCCAGTAGTGTTCTCTACAAGCAAGATGTCAGAATTCACATGGGCACCACAATCCTGAGCAGGCCTCAGCCTCCACAAAATGCTTAACAGCACTGTGATACTAAAAAAGTATCAGCATCGTGGAAGATTCACATCCTATTGCCCACCACTAATACAAAACACACTCAGCTTCTGTGAGCAACTTCACAGACATCTGCAGAGCTTATTCAACCAAACCAGACCGCCGATGTTCACAAAGTTGTGCGTGCTTCCCTACAGGACTTCCTGGCTTCTGCACAATTACATCCTTGTAGGATGTGGGTCTTTACTGCCACTACAAAATTTATAACAGAAAACATTCTGACTCAAATGTGAAGTCCATGTTAAATTCATTTCCACAAACAAAATCAAGTTAGGTAAAATAACTGAGTTTGCTTTACATTACTCAGATCTGTTCCTCCTAACTAAAAAACATTACCTGAAAACAACATTATAAGGGATTTTGAACCACTTCCCCTAATTCATCCAGGGCCTCTTTATGCTTAGGGCTGTAGCACTTTTTAGCATCAAACTCTTTCATAATGGGAAAACGACTATGAAGTACCGTTGTTGGGTACTTAGCACTTATGCCATGCCTTACAACTTCAAAGCACTACACAAACATCAATAATTACCATATATAGAGTAAAACTGAAAGAAGTATTCATATAAAAAACTCACAGGGAAAAAAATAACCACCTGTTTGTAGGGGAAAAAAGCTTAAGCAACAGAATCTCCTGTAATTATTGCATTCTTTATGCTACGCGCATGTGTTACGGCTATACATATTTAAATGAACAATAATCATAAACTCCTGCACAGTCTTAAAAAAAAAAGCCAAACCCCCAACTCCTTTCACACGTTTAAATTACATTTCCTTCCCCTTTCCTCATAGAGCGAGAACTAAGTCGTTCCCAGGTGTTCTCAATAACAGTTTGGGAGGCACGCCACCAAGTTCCCAAGGCACAGTACCACATGAACCCTGTTCTCATGGAGACAAATCCACCTTCCCCTGAGAAAACTGACAACAGTGACAGTGTAGGGGTGCAGCTGATCTTAGGTAAATAATATGATACTTTGTATTCCAGTGATCTTAAATAAAAGAAAAAAAAAAGACGAAAAATTGCTACAAGAAATCTCAGAACATTTGCTACGAACATTTACAGGGCACCACCTGCACTCCGAGCACCACCACCCTGAGTGTGGCCCTTTTTTTCCTGTGACTAAGAGGAACAAACCCTTCATACACCTGTCCACAAACACATGCCCACTTGCTTAAATTCAAGGAACACACAAGAGTTTGCAGGATTAGTCCTCGCTTAAATGTGTTCCGAGAAGATGGTTAATGAACACATGTCTAAAGGAAGGCCCCGAATCCAGCATGAGCCTCGTGTGGACCAGCCTTCAGATCATCCAAAGCAAGATGAAAACCCAGCACTGCACAGTGCATTCAAAAGCTCAAGTACAACTGAAAACCCAAACATCAATTTTGCAAATGGTGCCCTCTCTCTCAAAGGGGTACAAACCACAGCTCTGGTGAACAATCAAAGGGTACAGACCACCAACACCAAAGGACCTTGTCAATACACTCAACATGTTCATTTATTTTAGCACCACAGGACAGGAGAGCTGGGCAAGCCCAGAAATGTTTATTTTGGGGTTTTTTTAATGCAACAAAGACTTGGTTCTCCTGACAATTCCCCTTTAATAATAAAGAAGGAACATGTTTTGTGATCCCCTTCATAAATCAGTTAGGAATTTGATTTACACAGACAGGAAAAGGAGGAAGTTGAGCACACTGGAGAGTAGTAAAAACTTCACCAGCAAACTTCACTTTCCTACACAGCAACCTACAAACCAAACTTTCCTCCAGACTCACGTGTCATCTGCAGCAACAAGCCTCTGCCATAAAGCACATCGAAAGTTTGCTGTTTGGGGGATCAAGCAAAAGACAAGAGGGCAGACTGATTCTCTCAGGCTGCCTTAAAAGGAAATTCGGTGATGAAAGATTAAATTCACCTGGAACAACACGATGAATGTAACCCTTTCGGGGAGGGGGTACAACAATAACAACAAGCCACATGTCGTGCTATTGCAGGACCTATAGCCTCTACCAGGAAAATATATACATCACATGAACCATGCAAGCCCGTCTGGAAGATGCAATGCACAATTTGCACCAGGCTTTCGGACAGGGATAAGACCAAGAAGACACAGTCCCCTTGAAGTGCAAGAGAGCTTGTTTCCCCTCCCCCCCTCCAAAACGGGCCCGCTCCCCACCACCACGGGGTATTTCACGTTCTGCCCTGAACTTCGCTGGAAAACTGATCAATAACTTGGCTGCTTCGCCCTCGGGGGGGCAAACATCGGGCATGGACCGTGTGTCCCCCCCAAAAGAAAGGGTCAGGGGCCAACTACATTGGGCGGGGGAGGGGCAGCCGCCCCTCCCCCACCCGCTGGAGTTCGCCCTCGGCCCAGCCCCCCATCCCCCATTCTCCCCCATAAGTAAAATGCGGGGAGGGGGAGGGGAGGGCGCCTCTCCATACAAATTGGGCTAAAAATAGGCCGCTCGCCATGGCTCCCGTGTGCCATTCGCTGCCGAGACCAGTTTCAAACCCCCTCCATTAAATCCTTAAAAAAAATGAAGCCGGGTGGGGGAGGGGAGGCCAGCGGCGCGGAGGGGGGATG